>CAJQUW010009163.1:106115-252613 GCA_907163375.1 Prostheceraeus crozeri | reverse complement strand
GCAGAGTAGTTAAATTTCCCATAATGAAAAGCACAAAATTCAATGAATATCATGCGTCAGATAAATGAAATAGATATAAATGTCAGATCAAAGTGCCATGCAAAATATATGCGTCTGGTAGAACTTCAACCCACGACCTCCCAGATAGCCAACAATTTTATTTCCAATCCAACGAAGCTCTTCTCTATTTCTCCTTTTTCCCACTTCACAAGTTCCTGTTTACTATGCCATTGTTCTGTTTTTGATTAGATTTCTAATAAGCATGCCCGCTTGAGCAATTTAAATCTGTGTTGTAATCTTTACAGGTACTATCACAATTGAGAGATGAGAGTTGATATCTTTTAAGCAATCAGGAGTTTCTAACTGAGGTTCCTGTGCATTATTCAAGTGTCAATCAAAGTTCTCACGTTGTCTCAACTCTCAAGTGTGACACAGGCCTGAGAGCTTCTGAGAGCAATATTATTGTTTGCATTGTAAAAGCTCCTTCATTGAAGCTAGTGCTATATCACACTTGAGAGCTGAGAGCAACGATGATGTTTGCCACGCCATATGTGTATGATAGAATTTCATGCTAGAAGCTGAAATCACTTTTCGAGTGCTACTAACACTCTATCACACTTGTAGAACGACAGTGTATAATTTTGGACTACAAATTTAGCTGGTTTTTGGAAAGTAAATCACAGTTGAGATAATGCAAGTATGGCGTGTTGAGGCAGACGCATGTTTCAAATAATATGGTAAAAAGACTTATCTGCCGTAAATCGCTTTTTACATCGTGTCGCAGGTCCAGCAGCTCTAATTACAACTCTACCAGCAATACAGACTCGTTAGTGTTGCCTGAAGAAGCAGTAGTACCTGCTACACGCTGTATTAAGCGATTAAACGATTTACGACAGATAGGTGTTTTTGGATTATTATTGGGAACACAGTTGAGAGTTGAAATCTGAGAGTCGGAAGCAAGAGTGGTAGTGAAATGGTAATTTAGCTTTCAAGAAACATTGATAACGTCGTCACATGCAATGTTATCCGGTTAATATCTCACCGATATGTACTCACGCAAGCTTAATGATCAGCCCTATTGGATTGCCGTATACTATCACGAAAAGGTTTCCAGAAATAGTCACTTTATTTTTTATCATCGTTATATTGCATAATTCGCTCCAAAATTTCATTTGTAATTCTAGATCTCAAATTTGTACTATTATATGAAAATTTTGACATTTTCCCGAATTTTCGCTATGAATCCCCTCAATTATTCCAACGTATTATTCCTCTATGGAGACTGTTGGTGCACTCATTGAAGTACAGATCTCCATTTCTCCCTGTTGTCGACTTCTCTCACGCACTCGATTGCCGGTCCTCCAGTCCACTCCAGAATGTCGTCCATCCACGTTTGTTGGGATCTTTCTCTTTGCCTTGTTCCTTCCACTTGTCCGTGCATAATGTCTTTGCCTAGTGGCATGACCAAAACCATTTGTTGTTTTCTGATTTTACCGTGCTAAGTAAGCGCTCCAGTCGCTATACCTGCGTCGGATTTCACTTCTCACATAATCATTAGTCTTGTTCTCTTTCCAAGATATACCTAGCAGTCTTCTTTGACACTTAAGGTCAAAGGCCTCAATGCTTTTTGCTGCTTTGTTATTCAGTGTCCAGGTTTCGCAACCGTATTAGGTAATGGCTTTCACAATGGCGCGAAGTAGGTCGACTTTGGTTTTCAAAGAGGGCTTCTTTTTTTCCATAACGTGTCCATTCTTGCCAATGCACTTGCAGCCATTCCAATCCTAGCGATGATATCTTTTGTTGACGTTCCATCGTCAGTAATCAACGAGCCGAGGTATTGAAAATTCTTTACTTGTTCTAGTACTTCTCCATTGACCACCAATTCAGATTGGATACTAATAGACTGAGGTCCAGACGCGAGGATTTTACTTTTTGATCCACTGATTTCCATGCCGCATCGATTTGCATTGTCGTTTATCGTGCAAGTTAGAGTCTGTGGTTCAGCCTCAGAGCCTGCCATAATAGCGATGTCATCCGCAAGCCGCAAGTTATTAATTCACGATCCTCCACATTTGATATCACTCAGTTGTTCGTCCAAAAAGCGTCTGTCATGATACGTTCCAGAAAGAGATTGAATAACAATGGGGAGAGTATACATCCTTGCCTAACTCCTACATTAGAAGAGAACCAACTGCTGTGATCGTGATTGACAAGAACTGTGCTTTTTGCAGTCTCATACAGAGATCTGAGCAGTGTGGTGATGTCTTTTCCTATTTTCTTATTTTTCCATGGTATGCCAAAGCCCTTCGTGCCAGACGCGGTCAAACGCTTTTTCTAAATCGATGAAATTCATGAAGATATATTGACCGTGATTGCGAAAATTTACGCACAAAATTCTCAGATTCCCAATCTGCTCAATTGTGCTTCTTTCTTTTCTAAAACCGGCCTGGGATTCGTATAGGACATCTTCGATTCGATGAGAAATACGATTATCAATTATCCGGAGTAAAGCTTCGCTTGCATGGCTGATTAAACAATTCGTCAGAAAAATGATCGGAAGTACTGAAAAGGCACTTATGACTACAGAAAAATTAATGAGATGGTCTTATGCATGGAATACAACTCAGAAATACTTAGAAGGTTTCCCTTCAAAAGTTGCCGTTCTAACACTCCTGTCAATCGCTATTCTACAAGTTGGAGTAGGGACCTGCGAATCGGCAAATTTTTAGTCGAATCGAATAATTGAAAGCCTACATAGGCCTGTTCGAGCCCTTCTATTTACGTTTTGTTTATCCGAGGGATGAGCAGGCGGCAAGACTTCCAATTGCAAGCACCGATAAGCAGTTGGTAGCTTATATCAATAGACGCCACATGAAAATTTTCAGGCATTAACCACCGGAATGTTGGACGCAAACGAACTATAATAAGTAAGAAAAAAACTACCATTTGGGAATACGATTTCAAAAGAGTGCAATCTACGTTGCTATCCAAGCAACGTAACATGGAGGTAAATGGAGAAAGCTGGCCATGTAATGATCCTCACGTCCCGATGAAACATTCGCCATAAGGGAACCAATTATACTATTAACCAATAAGTATGAATTTTCTATTGTGTAATTTACAGTGCGTAGTTGACCAAACGTCGGATGATAATTGTCATGTTTATAGCAAAAAGCAAAAATCAAGCTCATTTTTCTTTTATGTTCTATTTCTATAAGAGATTGAAGTATGCAAAATGGACGCCGAACTCAAAGTACCATCCGTTTATGGACTCTAATAGAAATCGACCGTACAAGAAATAGAGTTTGATTTTTTCTTTTTGCTACAAATATGGCAATAACTTTCGAAATAACATGAACAAGGGCATGTCTAGATTTGTTGCCAGAGTTTGAAGCAAGAATTAGAGCTTGCAGTAATTGCGATCACGACTTCCTTTCGGGATTTATTATAAGACAACTATTTCTCCACTGCTGAAAGATCAATTGTTTGATGGATTACCCCCTTGCCCTTCTCATCTAATCGTCCCTTCTAAAGTCATAAGTCCCACAGCGTCTCAGCTCCTGGTTAAAGAATGTCAAATGAAGAATCTTCAAAGTCGACATCAGATGAAAATTTGTAGTGTGACAGTCGCTCCTATACATATGCAACCAATTTCCTACGGATATATAGCATTTATATCATATATCTTTGAACAGTTTCTCACTGTTATTATATTTTAACGTGATAGTTGTGTGGTCTTTGTTGTAATTACTGAAGAAAGAAGAACAACTCAGACGATCAAATACAATAAGTTGATTTCAATGGATTTTCCTCGGTTCTGACAAACTTATGTATATAGCCGTGAGCAGTAGGTGCTTAACATTCATGATGTGAAAACATATATTTCAATGATTTGCCTTAAAAAAATAGCGAAGTCGAGTGTTGGTCGCGGTTACAATGCCAACGTTATTTATATAGAAGCAGTATATACATGTACATAACTAAATGTGGTATTTTAAAGTGCCCTGTGAAAACGTATTCTGCTAATTGATTACTTTAAACCCTTATTGTATGTCACAAGCCGTTTTTATCAACTCATAGCTGACTTCAAACCTTTTATGAATGTTTTAAAAGCTATTTAAAATCCATAATCTCCCTTTATCTATGTTAGATAACATCGCACGCGCTTATTCAAGAAGACCTTTCCTAAAACCCATGCTTCCAACTGAATATGACAATCTAACTAATATGAGATAATATGAAATCAGTAGCTCAATCAAAACTCCCCTTTTCAATTTCAAGGCCGATATAATAAAAGTTAAATATTTCTGAGAGAGGCCTTCGGCGTCTAGTGCCTTCAACGGTCGATGCTTGGATGGCCTCCCTTCGGAACTAAGTGCATCCAAACATCGACCGTTGAAGGCGCTCGACGCCGAAAGCCTGTCAGAAATATTTTATATCGGCCTACAAATTGAGAAGGGGAGTTTTGATTGAATTTTTTTTCACATTCTCTCAGAATGATGATCTCCCGTCACTTAGTCAACCACAGAAATCGTTATCGGTCAGCCTGGCCATGTAAACAAATAAACTTTTTCTCCGAAGAATATCTCACTGTACAGAAAGTGGTATTTGTGAGAAAAATAATGGTTTGGTTCCTTTTACCTTGGTTCTAAGATGCTCAGAAGAAAACCAATTTGAAAATGCCAATTTTGAGCCCCATCGGATTTTGCAGGATTGAATAAATGATGAGTAAATGGAAAAATACAGCACAAAAATGTACAACGGAGGGCTCTCAAAGAAAATTGTAAAACGGAATTGCTATAACATTCCACTATTTTTCAATGGAATGTATGTAAATGAACGATTACTGCAAAGCTCAACCAATGGAATACAATACTTCCATTTCGACGTCTGTTGCTTAGTTAAAGGCAGATTATAGATGGCGGTAATAGCAGGTACTCCCTAAGTTTTGACACCTCTCCTGAACTTCCGTGAATGAACACATCGAGGTTGATGTTAATTCATTTCCTAAGTTATACATGAACCTTTGAAAGCTCTTATTCAAAGTTCACCTCCATCTATTTTATCATTTTTTGCAATTTCGCAGTTCTTAAGATCATCAGTTTCATTCAAACCAAATTCAAGCAAATAGAAGCAAACGAGTATTGGGGTAGGCATCCGTATTGATGTTTCGGAAAAAGTTTTGAAACTGCTCTTACAGTAATACTACAATCGGAGTTCAAATAATCTCTCAGAAATTGTCAACAAGATGATGGGAAGAGAATCAAGGAGAGATGGTGGTTTTCTCTTGGGAAGAGATAATGAACTAGAGGATGGAAAAAATAACGCGGTAGATATGGGGATAATGCGAAAATATATACAAAGTGTAAAAAGGTTTTGAAAAACACGCACTTAGCAATTCATTATGAAGCAAGAATCATAACTTGTAAATGCAGATATGTAGGCGTTTGATTTTGGCAATAACTAACTAATCCATCTAGAGAAGTTGTTGGTTGAAATGGACTAATATATCTAGTACAATTTCCTGCTATGTTAGTCTTTTCTCTTCTTTGAACTCATCGATTTCTTGCTCTCAGATCGAGCAATAATATTGATCTGTACATGAAGAGAAGTCATTGCAAGATAACCGGGTGGTTCATATTCTATGGAGCAACCTGTTTCCTTTTATTTTACTTGTGGGAAATATTAGAAACTCATTTATTGCGAAGCAATTTTCGGAAATCATATTGGATTATAACAAATACTTGTGATTGATGTTATGCACCTGTAGATTAACAGGAGAACCGCACATGCACGAATTTTGAGATATTCAAGAAATAGCTTACCTCGTTTTACTTAAAAATATGAAATATCTATAATGAATATTGTGCACCAACTGCAATTTCTTCCAAAAGTCATGTAGTGCATACATTAACGTCTGCAGTTGTAGATTGGACCTTCTTTACTTCTTCGTCGCTGGCACTTCAGAAAGCTTGTTCTCATTTGACTTTATTGTTTCTGCAGTTATGTTGTATGGTCCATGCATGCACAATATAGTAAATGTATAATGTAGTATATAAAATAGTAAAGTAATATATCGCAGAAACATTTGTGGTATTGTATCAAATACCACGTGAATATGAAGTAGCTGGTTTTTGTAACTGAAACTAATGTTTAGTGACTTTTAAGCTGTTATCTATTAATCTGATGAGAGCGCAAAACCAACTCATCTTTCGTTTTATTGAACATGACTCTGATTTTGATAGCTCTTACAGACTCTTAGTAATCTGTTAATTCTCATGATGGCCTCTGATGTAATCTTCTTTAAATTACAAATCTTTTGATCATTCATAATTTGTCTAATTATTCATAAGTGCTGCATTTTCCTTACAGTGAAAAAGGCTAGGCTTTTGGAATCGTTAGGAAACGATTGCCGAACGTACGTTGTCTTGAAGCTGCAAAATGTGAAATCATCAACTATCACGGTGCGGGGACGCTCTCCGTCTTGGGAACAGGACTTCGTATTGTGAGTGCCTGTGATTTAATATACTGAATTCTATTTCATAGCCTGCCTCTTGATAGCCTAAGACATTGAGCTGATTAATTCATAGAGTAAGTATATTGATTAGAGTAGCAATTTGTTATTAAATTAAGTAACTCCCCAATATGCATACAGTTTCGATAATAATACTAAATAAACTTAAGTTGAGACCCACCACCAAATCTGAGATATAGAAATTTTTACACTTTTGAAGAAATTACCGCGTAATTGACTAATCATGATCGCAATAGAAAAGGAATTACAAATCCTCCGTGTCATGACAACCTTGGAGAGGTTATGTCTTTAAATTAACAATTCCTTGTGCGACTGCTTTAATATGGTCATTCTTAGAAATAAGAGTTTATGCTTAAGCGTTATCATATCACAAATTATCTGCCACTGAAAGAGCAAAACATCATAATCAAAACAATGACTTTAAATAGGTCAAACTGAAAATTGGTCCACATTACTATTCAGATTAAAGAAATGAAACATAAAGTTAATGAATTACAAAATCATGCCGTTGAAAATTGAATTAAAAAACTGAAATTTCAGCCAAGAAGCACAATGGGATCTCAAATTTTCCATGAAGTGCATCATAATGCGGTTCATGAAATTTCCTTGATAGTCAGCTTAATTTCTGCTTACTCATGGTGCCTGTTAGTAAATGTTAATTCCCTTTTGGGATTTAATAAGTTTCATACTACTTATATAGTGGTTCCATGTCGCTAGTATATGAAACAGGAATGATTTGCACATTTTAGCTTCTTAAAAAGCAATCAAATATTTTTTAGACTGCAGAAACGTTAACTCCGCAACAAAACTGAATCTTTTGATACAAAAAGTTTCACTGTATGTTGACAATTTTTTTTGAGTCGACTAGCTACTATGTGCTTTATGGACTATTCATTTCTCCGAAGTCGTGACATTGAATTTTTGTCACGATATGAAAGATGTGTATGTCAACTATGAACCAAATTTCGAGACAGTCAATTCCTGCATCGTGTTCTATATGCACAACGTAAGAAAACTGAATGATAGCTAAAGTTATTGAAAATGTAGCACGTATTTCCAGTGGAAAATTTAGAAAAGCTAAATAGAAACATCGGAAAAATTCCGGGAGCTATCGATTCTTGGCATCAGTTTGATTTTTGAGCACTTTTCTTTTTCTTTAAATATATTCTCAGGTCTCTCGGTATAAAGTGCGTAATCTTACAGTTTTGTAATGATAAGGTGCTTGTACATGTACCTTTATTTTCACAAAATCTTGAATTGCTTTCCTGATGGAGATTTTCACATGTTGCGTCAGATTATGTCGGAAGAAGGTGTCAGCATATTCAAGGCATCGTCGCCAGAGTCGTACTTTATACTCTACGACTCATCAATGAGTGCTGTCACTTCAGGAAATTGAAGGTCTACGAACAGTTGATGGAACTGGAAAGTGGGAAGAGATGGCTAACCGAAGTCCATTCTGAATGCTCAGCAAGTGATGAAGAGAAGAGTACAACATGACTCGAAACATAAAACGTCTGCTTGAAAATAATGTACATGATCAATTGGAAAAGGAATAAAAAAGCGATGACATAATAGTTGCAGTGATTTCGAGGCGTGGTTAACACTAGGAGGACCAAGTGGTCAAGTTTGACTACTCATACTTTCAAAATAGTGCTGCGTCAACAGTTTGGCATCAACAACCAATTCCGCTCATGACTTCTATAAGGCGTGCATGGTAGCCAGGAGGATGCATGCAGCAACGCTCTAATTTCAGAATAAGACCATTAATAATAGTTGCTAAATTACTTACACCACGCGAAAGACCAAGAATATTTTTCTCAAAACAAATGTTACACTCATTTACGAAGTGATAACGAATAAATTAGACATTTACTGTGAAAATACAAAGCTCTAGAGAACACAAACTATTCGCGTCTAACTGCTTTTTTAGTCGAGAAAGATGGAGTTTCGTCCTGAAAGACTTGCAACTGACAACTTTGCTTTTTTCATGACATTTTTGATATTTTTACTGAATTTATCGATCATTGTGTAGGCCTACTGATGAACAATTAATGCAATCCAAGACTCGTTGCACTTACATGCCAGAAAAGCAGATACGTTTAGCACAAAGAATTGGTTAGTCTTTGCGAGAACGAATCGAAATGCATTTGTAGCATTAGACTGTCCCAAATCGTGGGAAAGATGAATTCATAGAAGATGGAAAGGGCTCCGCTCATGATGTCGCTATTTCACTTTTTTATCCTTTCCTAAACAAGGGTTTTAATATCACTGTTGGCAATTTTCTCCCTAGTGCACCACTGGTAAAGGAACTCAATTCTCTTCATACAACGCTGGCTATTGCAATTCGCCCAAAAAGAAATGGATTGCGTCCTGATGATACAAAGACTATTGATTTGCAACTTCACGATTCGAAATTCTTTTGGAATCATGAAAATAAATGTCTTCTCACCAAGTATCGCTGTACTGTACAGTAGATGTTCAAAAACTGGAATCAACTCTATCAACATTCAGACGTTGATGAGTCGGCAGAGAGAAGCCGGCAGTGCTGAGATTACAATAAAAAAATGTGGAGTTGATGCATCTGATAATATGCTGCGACAGTAAGCTACAGTCTATGCAGCCCGACGTTGGCCAATAACAACATGACAAAAATATGTTGAACGTCGCCGTGTTGAATGCAAGGATTTCTATACAAAAAGTCAACTGATAAAGATATTCTACGAAAGGAGCTTCACTTGCAATAGGTGAAAGAACTTTGTAGGAAGACAAGAGGAACACTACGCAACAATCGGTGATGATGCATGCGTCTCAAGCTGAAGATCGTGTGAAGTGCTACATGAAGACATGCAGAAATAAATCGAAAGCAGTGCCGCTCCTGTCAAAGGCTGTGATAAACATTGTATAATTGAACTTTTGAAAGCGCAACTAAGTATGCTCGACAGCTGTCAGCAAAGCTTTCAAAATAATGCTTTTATGGAACCATAAAAGTAGGTTTTTTAAGCTAAGTGGTGCATTTGTGTTTTAAGTGAACTTTAGAATTCAATTGCACAATTATAAGTAGGTCTGCATATTAATTGATAAAACAACGCTTGCATAACGTACAATTAAATTGAGTAATAAGCAGTAGGTTATCAATCGCAATTATAACCGCAATTATAATCGCTTATTACTCAATTTAATTATACGTTATACTTTTATATAATAATAAAATGTACGAGTTATATCTAACAATTTGCCGACATAAATTGATGAGATAACGGTTCCACAACATTTAATGTATAACAAAATGAGCACACTTCGGAAAAATCAAAATTGTCGTTTCTAACTACTTGGTTCTTCTATGTATAAAACATTCCATTTCAGTCTTCTAGTGCTAAGGAACTCATCACGGATCAAAAAATATTTATGCATTTGTTAAACTCTCCCTTAGCCGTATTTTTCACCGGGGAAGGGCTCCTGGTGCATTCCTACAGATTTTGTTGATATTCCTCCAAAGCTATAATAACTACAACTCCAGTCTTTTGTGACATACAGTTTCTGCGCATCTCTGACAACCGATTCAAGTTCAATCAAATTTGGCGCATGTGAGCATGAAACATTTGACCTTTATTTCAAAGTACCGTTCGAAAAATAGGGCATTTTTGTAAATGTTTTGAAATTAAAGCATCTTAGTCAATTCAAATAACTTACAGACCACTGACAAAGTGTAAACTTATATAAAATCAACACATTCATTCATCCACAAATGTGTCCTTGTAATTATCATGCAAATCATAGTAATGTGCTTTGAATACAAAATTGTCTATTTTGAATGAATTAATCAAAAAACGCAAAGCAATGCCCAATATAAGCACTTACATGAAAGCATGGAGTCATAAAAATCACTTGCATGCGCAATGCACACATTCATCAACACCATTTAAACTTAGATTCAACGAAAGACGATCCTTTACAACAGGTACGTGTAGTCACTCAAGGAATTCCACTGGGATGAAAGCACATTTTTAGAGTCCTTGTTTTCACGTCAAAAAGAAATTCATTCATGCACCGGTAGTGAATTCATAAGCGATGCTGTACTGACAAAAAAAAACCTGCGACTGTTTCGAAGGACAAATAATTAATTTCGAAACCGATCGTCGGCCGGGCACCTTAGAAAAATAAATAGTTATTAGAAGGCCGATTTTTTTCAATTTAAGCCAATTTGTCAAACAAATACTACGAGTATTTATTGCATTTTTGACAATCTCAAAAGCAATAAATACACTATGATATAAAATTAGATGTACATGTACCACAATGGATACGAAATTTGTCTGGTACTACTAGTGTAATATACTAATAGCTATTCACTTTTCTTGGGGCCTCAGTCCGCATGTTATCCTTTTTGCCTCTTAGTTGTTGTTTCATTCTTCCGTGTCCGCGTCTTTGGAGATCGCGGTCCATGGATCAATACCAAACAATGTTTTCAGTCAGCAGAATGTTCACTCAGGGTCATCCTACGTAGGAGCTATTTAGAGAATGATGCTCGGAGCACGAGGTACGTTTCCTGATTTTACTGGATTTGTGATGTTCAATGAAATTGACACGCTCCACATTGAAGTTCGTGCTCAATTGCAGCCCCCTAGTCTAAAGAAAAGCTGTAGAGCAAAATCACGTGTAACTTTGAAACATTCGTGTATCAAAGAAACATTTTTAAAACGTGGCTTTAAAGAAAGTCAGGTTATTTTTAGTCCTAGTTGTACCCCTTTCCATTTTGAACGTTCCTCTCGTTGGTAAAACGTGCGTATGTCCTTCGTTAATCGGTTTGTATCGGTTTGCATTCTAAGTACAATAGCACGATCGATCTTATTATTTCCTTACTTGGAGTACAAAATATCATCACAAGTGATTCATGTAGAGAAACATTATTATTATCTAGTGTTATTTGGAAATTTCGATTTCGAAAACAAATTAGATCAGGTGAACCATTGTCTTCGCAAATCTTTTTCGCCTTTTCTGACACTCATATTTCTGATGACATTTTATGATTATTGCGTTGATGATCGGATGGAAATCAACGATACCTTTTAGAATACAAGAGTTTCTGTTTTTTCGACAGAATTATCGTTCGTGATTGTTGACGACAAGAAACTTCTACTCATTCACAAACGGAAATATATTGAGACTAGTTTTTGACAAATCAGAGCGTGTGTTATATGTCACCATCACTGTAATGCAACGCTGGGCCAGACAGGTAGCCATTTCAATCACCACTTTTTAAAAGTAATCAGGAAAAAAATGATAAATAAAATTACAACAAAAACATACAAAATGTATTAAATTTGATACAAATAAATAAAGAAAAAGGAAAAAAGAACAATAAAGGTATTGCGGAATCAGCTGACAATCAAATAGACTGACAATCAGATAGCCTTTGATTGTCAGCTGACTCCGCAATCATTATTCTTTTTTCCTTTTTCTTTATTTATTTTATATTTTAAAGGGTAATTTCATTTGTAATAAATTTTATCAATTTCGTATGTTTTTGTTATAATTTTATTTATTATTTTCCCCAAATTCTTCTCTCCGAAGTGCAATCATGTTGCACTTTCTTTCTTATCTGTCGGCACTTAAAAATACAATGACAGAAATGTGACTGTTTACAAGGATATGAACAATCTAGCAGTCGCACATCTTCAAGATTTGTACATTCAGTTGAAAGACAAGGAAAATTATTTCATTTAATTGTAACATACCATTACATTGCGATTTCAGGTCGGATTTACTAAAATTCTTCGGTTTCTGGTTCCAAAATTCCAAAGTTCTGATGGACGCATGGTAGACTTTCAAGTAGAATCACAGTGTTGGCCATAATAATAATCATGCATATTGCATTCTGAACAGAACGATATATAGTATTCCATTTAGCTTTTTAAATTTCACTCCTTACATTTTCTCAGGAAATACATTTATTGAACGTATTCCTCCACAGACTTTGACAGGTCGGTTCTTCTTCTGTTTGACTAGAAAGGAAACATTGGAACATGTAACGTTAATGAAATGGCACAATCTGCTGACATAATACCATAGCAATTGAACAATGAGCAGCCAGTTCAACATTAAACACGAAAAATTATTCGAAGTTTCAGTGACTGTTATCAACCGGATCACACAGCAAAGAGACACAGTCTCTTGTCAAGTTCTACAGAGAAGTTTGTGAACGTTTTTTCATGCGCCTGCTAACTTTTTTAATAATGATGGGAGGACCCAACATCATCGAGAAAATTTTTGCGCAATGATCTGAGTCCTTCAAATCTGAAGGAATCGTGGCGATCGGAGCATTTTGAAGGCATTCACAGCAATCCGCAAGCGACGCACGACTATTTTTTCTATCTCTGCAAGGTATTGAGAATTTCTTTTTGCCCACTTAGTAAGTTCCTGCATGTGCCATCGTTTTGAATCAGTTTGCATTTTTAACGAAGTGATGCGCTTAAACAATCTAATTCTGTGTATTCCTCTTATACATTTGCCTTATTCTTGAAATTAGAAATTTCGGGTCGCCGCTCTTGGCCACTGCATACCTCTGGCGCATATGGCGCATATTTCAAGAAAGGAACGCATTTTATATCAAGAGTGGATATGACAATATGATTAGCTCTATGTTTTTCGCCGAACATTCTCCGTTAGTCATATGATCAAAAGTTGAATTTCCGAATATCTCTCGAAATATTTTCAATAAGCAATATTATTAACATGCTGTAAGGACTACAATGTCGAAGCAAACAACTTCAAAATATGATTGACTTTCCGTGTCTTCTGCAATATGGAATTCGCTTATCTGTCTCAGCGATTAAAAACCGGAATCTGCTATTATAAAAAATCATTCGCGTTGCACCTGGCAGCAGAAGATTAATAAATTCATAAATTGTTTCGTCTCGTTCCATAGTTCAAAATTTCTTCCTACATCACTTCCTTCATTATACATATTAAAGTCACTTTCATATCTCACTCACGAACAGAGTTCAGACGCCGAAAATGGAAAAAGATGTCGCAAATATTAATAATTAGAAATATTGCCTTAATGATCGAAGCAAATTGAGAGTGATGGCGGATTCAATTTCACATGGCTTTCTAAATACTTTCCGATCACTATTTGAAATAGACTGGAAATCTAGACAATCGAACGAATAATACAGAAAAAAGACGTGAGATGAACTTCCTACACTATCTTGAGAGAAATACTGAAAACGGTATATGTTTGCTTGCTTCGCAACAATGATACACTTACGATATCCTCATGGCATATTTGTATATAGTGCATCTATCTATCATTTAATGGATGAATATAAATTTTTCGACGATTTTTTTGATAAAAGGAATTTAGGTATTTAGGCTGTCTGAAATGTTTAATATCATTCTCAGAGAGTAGAACGGTTTCGCGGATTTGGTGATGGAGACGGTCATTTTCGTATTTGCAAGTATGGAATAAAAAATATAGGGGTAGGAAAAAAATAAAAAAAACTATTTTTAATAAAAAACTTTTCGTTTTGCAAGTATATACTCGTAATCGTAGTGTATGGATTGCGTCATGTGATCCTGAATAAGTTAAGTCTCACTTTTCCTTTTCAGATATTTTTTCTGTTCTTTGGATTTTTGGGACTTTTACAAAAGTTTCAACAGCAAACTTTGTAAAATTCCGAAAAATGTCAAATTATATCAAAAGCAAAAATCCGGTACATGTTAATGAGCAATACAAACTGCTTCTTTTTTACATGAATCTGAAATGTTTTCACTGCAGCGCATGTATAGAAACTTTCGCATTATTGTTAACTGTCTGTGAATGTATTTTTAAAGTTATAGAAGTGAAAATCGCATTTGAATTTTGATTTTTTCCATTGAGGAACTCGTACTTTAGAAAATTTCTCAGCCAAAATTAGATCATAAAATATCAATGAATATAAGTACAGATTGTTTCATAAAAAATGGATCACCCTTAAACATCGCCTTAACTTCAACTTTGTCTGACTCCGCCAAACTTGAACGAATTTCTCTGAAATTTGGTTGATATGTCAGTTGTGCTTACTAATATCATTGTTGGAAATTTCAAGCATGAATATTGAGTTGTTTTCCTGTTATAGATAAAAAAGTAGTAGATAATTTGATCTTCATTTAGCAATGTTACACAAAATCATACCTCACTCTTATAAAATTACATTTCTTTCCTTTGTTATGTAATATGTTGTTCTACAAGCCAAAAGCTATCAAGCAAAACAAAAATAAAGAAAATCGGTCAATCAGAGCCAGTATAGCACCATTTTTCATCAACAATAATGTAACTGCTACATGTGATTAACTGGACTTCATGTTCCAGAGCTTCCTGACTTCGTTGCGGTGGTGTTGGCAGCACTCCTGATTGCTTTCAGCTAGAAATCTATCTCTTACCGGTTGAAAACAATACAAAGCACAAATGAACAATAACGAGATCGCATTCACAAAAGGCAAAGTGTCAGCCTTCTTAGAACTAGGGTTTTCTTTGCGAGCTACAAGCAAGTGACTAAATGTCCCTTACACAAATGTGCATCGATGGCATAATGATGATTTCTCTGTCGTAAAGAGGGCTCTGGCCGTCCACAGCAAAACATCCAAACGTAGAGACCGCCTAATTTTGAGATTTGTTAAAGTTGATCCAAGTCTCTCGTTGACTGAGATGGTTGCACTAGACTCGTCTATTTCTAAGTCCACTATTCGTAGAAGACTTATTGAGTCGACTCTACTGATTTGGGCTGGCATTTGGACCAATGGCCGCTATGAACTTCACATACAGCAAGGAACCATGAATTCTGAACGCTATGTAAATGTTTTACGAATGAACATTGGCCAAATGACAGATCAACTTGGTGATCCATCGACTTGGTTATTTATGGATGATAATGCTACGTGTCACAGGAGTAGTAGAGTCAACTTATGCAAGTCTCAATTAGGGCTTAGGACATTATCTTGGCCAGCTCGTTCTCCTGATCTGAATCCCATAGAAAATGTATGGAGTATTCTAAAACGCAACGTTCGTCGTTCACTGCTACCTACAGATGGCGTATCACAACTTACGTCACTGTTAAAAAGAGAGTGGAGAAAGTTAGATCAGTCAAAATCAACGATATCATCGAATCAATGCCTAGACGAATTGGTAATGTCATTGACAATAAGGGTAGGGCCACAAAAACATTAGCTTCTTAAGAACCGTTACTGTATCATAGCTTATCAGATTTATAAGGACATTTAAATATATTAGGGACATGAAATAACATGAAAAAATGCTTTCTGTATCATACTTATGTTTTATTTAGTCAAATTTTAGGATGATCCACTTTTATGAAACGGACTGTAGTATGAAAAAGAGGGTATTTTTGGATTTCCGCGGATTTTGAAGCGAAGCGCTCTACTCCCTGCATTCTATAGTAAACTTTATCAATAAACATTATTTTTGAGTGTTGGAAAGCCAAATAGATCGATTATGGAATGATATCATATACTTACAGTAACATGCATACATGTAGTACGTTGTAATCTTTATGTTGAATGAACCGAGTTTGACTTGATAAGTCATCATTTACTCGTATGTAGGTCGTGGTGTTGATGATAAGGTTGTTGAATGGTATCACACTCAACGGGAAATTTCGATTAGGGGTCGCGATACCGGTATTACCGTTACCGGTTTTACCGGTATTTTCTATTTTTCCGTAGTACCGAAAGCCGGTTCTAGGATTCTCGAATACCGGTATATTTCTATGCTACGTTTGCAGTTTTCAATATTGATTGGATAGATGAATATTGCTGATTGGTGAGAATCCTAACCAAGTTTCATCGAAATCATCTCTGTTATAGGCTCTGCACTATATCCGACAAATGATTTAATCTCTTCATGTATTTGATTTGCTAGTTTTATCATTTTCGCGAATAAGATGACAGGTTTGTCAAATTTAGCTATTCACGATTTCGGAAAGTTAAGATGAAGAAGTTGAGCTACATCGATTGATGGCTGACACGCTGGTAAATAGATTTTTGCTTTTGACGGGTGCAATTGATATCCAAATATAGCACAATCCTACACTATCGAAAATATATTCCAATATGAATGTTCATCTTATAATTTAAAGAGCAATACAGAGTAAAGTTTACCTTTTTAATGTATAGGTCTACTATGCATCAATTGACTTGATCTTGCGAACAAATGCCAACCGCAATGCAAATGAAACATCAACAGATAATAGCTCAAGGTCGCTACACAAAATAATCGGTTATGTTACCATATATTCAGGACTTTCAAGTCAGGCTCGAAAAGATAGTTGTTCTGAAGACATACTGTTGAGAATTTATGATGGGATTGCGCTGCACAGAAAAAGGATGACACAAATTTCCAAAATCAATCATGAATCTTGTGAAGGAACAGAGAAGGCGACGTCATCCTCTGAAGTGATGAAGACAATGGAAGATAATCTGGAAAGAGATATACTTGAATCGCTGCAGACAATCCTTAAGAAGATGTGGATCATAGTTACTTCAGTGCAGTCATAACAAGCAAAATTTCATCTGCATAACAGAGTAGTGAGCTTGGATTTCACATACTTCAGTCGAACGGAGAGAGCGCTTTCCACTGCTGTATTTTTATAAAGAAAGCTTCACACAACACAAAGTATTTCATTCATCAGAACGAAAATCAATGTAGCTGTCGATTGTGACAACAAATATGTTTAATATGTCGTGCCCGTATGCATAAATTACCTTCAAGATTTGTTCGATGAAAACTGATTTTATAATATTTATGTTATGAACCGTAATGCCGGTTTTTATTACTGGTCTGAATTTAATAATATATATGTTATGACCTGGTAAATGCCGGTTTTATTACTGGTCAAATACCGAAAAAACCGGTATTATGGAAACAATCCGGTATTGCGACTCCTAATTTCGATGCAACAGGTTTCTCGAATTTCACGAAGAAGCCGATGGACCACATGGAAGCGGTTAAACTGAATTCGCAACTCGGCAGCTGCTATAGCGACGATTAAGATATAGTTGCAAAAATAGCTCATCCATCTTTCGATTGTGAGTTTGCAACCTATGAATGCCTTGTCTGCAGAAGAGACTCTATCCCATATGCATGATGATATTGAGATCATGCCTGATGAAAAATATAATGACGACAAATGATGACCTTACTGGGTGTAAGAAAATCTTGAATTGTCCCACTGAATTCTTTCATAAGTTGACTGATTCTCACTCCATTAGTCCGGCAGCCAGAACGAGTTTCTGCAGGGAGCGAGGCAAAAATGAGACTTTCACAGAATAATGAACATCTTCTACCTACTGCGAATCGGTACGTCTGCCGAGTTCTAGTGAGTTCCTCTTCTTGTCAGACAGGATGAAAGAAAAACACATGTAGATCCAATGGGACGCAGATTGCAGCTTTTTGGTTCAAATGAAATTTTTGCATGTTTTCTGTGATTAGACGAAAAGTACTAAGCCCAGAGTCATAATTTTTGGCATGAAATTCTTCTCATTTCCTTTCATCTTCATGCACTCCTGTCTATAAATGTAAACACATTTTGATTTGTCGAGCCTCTTAATGTCGACAAACACACACATTTTGAGCGACTTCTTCACATTCAGCCACATTCTCATCAGATGCATGATAAATAGCACATGCACATGATAGGAAATGACCTGAAGACATTCTATGTCAAAAATTGTGACTCTAGACTTAGTACTTTTCGTTTAATCAGAGAAAACATACAAAATTTCATTTTAGCCAAAAACTGCAATCTGTGTCCCATTGGATTTACATGTGTTTTTCTTTGATCCTGTTTGACAAGAAGAAGAACTCACTAGAACTCGGCAGACGTGCCGATTCGTAGTAGGGTAAATCCAATTTATTCCACAACATTTCTGTCTTTTCAACTTTGGGTCTCAGATTCCGTGAAAATTTGCACATATACTCATTTTTGTACGCTGAACACGAAAATCTTAGCGGGCACACAAAATAAAAACTTTCCATAGAAATCTAGCACTTTAAAAAGCCATTTTTTCTACATCTCGGTCAGAGGACAAATTGATCTCGGTCAGATAGATGTCGAATAGGAAACTCTTCGGCTTCTGCATTTGGGTGCTGATGAAACTGGGAACATAGGATGAATGCTTGCATGCGTAAAGCGAAGTGACTAAAATGTAATGTATTGCATATAATGTCCATTGACCGTGACCCACCTTGTCCTCCGAGATTTTTCAGGTCTCGGTCAGAGGACAAATTGATGTCGAACAGGAAACTCTTCGGTTTGTGCATTTCGGTTCATGAGACTGCGGCAACTTTGGACGAATACTTGAACGCGTAAAACGAAGTGATCTAAATGTAATTGCATACATTATCATGTCTTTAGACCGAGACCCTTGTACTCTGACCGAGATCTTCAATTTCAACGTTGTCCTCTGACCGAGATTTTTTGGGTCTCGGTCAGAGGACATTTTCGTGGCTTTTGGGAGATTTTGAGAGGGTTAATTGATATAAATGAAAAATTTCTTTGCATAGATGTTAAGAGCATGGATCCCTCCTATGCTGTGAAATTTCATCGATTCCTGACAAAATTTCTGGTTTCAGCATCCATATGAAATTTTTGGGAATATTCAAATTCTCTGGTCGAAAAAAAAAAATATTTTAAATCAATTTGCACACTTGTAACGGCATCAAACTGAATTTTCTTTACGGATTTATAAACTAGCACACTAGAGGATTCGTTTGGTGCAAAACGTTTAATGGAAGAATCAATATTCTTTCGAGAAAAGGTACCTCGGTCAGAGGACAGAAAACGTCTCGGTCAGAGGACATTTTTTTTCATTGGACAATGGAAACCCAGTGAAAATTCAATGATTAATATTGATTACAATATTTAAAATTAAACTGTCTTAAAGAGCTGATCTTCTTCTTTCAGATGATATAAATATTAGTGGGTGTATTTGAATGTATCTAATCGAAAATCCGTGTTGAACTGAGAGTACTGCAACTTTGGACATCCTTTTTTGGTTTTTTTTCGGCAAAAAACGGCAACTTGTGAAGAAGGTCTTGGCTTTGTGACTTTTTAAAAAACCATGCCATAATAGATGAGATCTTTACGGTTCGATTAAAAAAAACTATTGAAATCGGTTTCAGAAATATGGATTTTACAAATCAAAGACACATTTTCGTCAAATGTTGTGGATTAAATTGGATTTACCCAGTAGGCATAGGTGCACATCATTCTGTGAAAGTCTCATTTTTGGTCTCGTTCCCTGCAGAAACTCGTTGTGATTGTCGAACTGTCTATCTTCTTCATCAGTTGTAGAAATGTTAAAGCAACAAAGTGATGGTCTAGGTCCTATCATTGGAACATCGTATTTTTTCCTTTCTTTTTCTTTTCTTTATTTGTACACAAATTGTGAACAGACTGAGAGTGAAAGAGAAACACGGAGTACGCCGAGAGGTAGGTCGTAAAAGAATATATACTCCTCGATTGACCAATCAAAATTGGTCACTCAGGGACAACCTAGGTTAAAGTTTTAATACGGCTCTTGACGTTCTGGATGTTTTGCAAATAAACGATACATTTCAATAAAGCATGGAATTACACATTCATAAGAGAGTGACAGCAATCAGGTATTTGGCGAAATAAAATGAATGAGAAGTACCAAGCTGCAGGCAATTTATGTGAGGATTCTTCAACAAGGCGTTGAATTTGGCGTGCAATGAACAGTTAGATTCGTAGTTTAGATACCTAGCTGCGATATTATTGGTTATAATGACCACATTGGGAGGTGCCGCTTTCACGGCTACTAAAGTGATGAGCAATTGCCTGATGGCGCTTGATAGGATACGTCCACGAATTAACACCATCGATGATCGCAATGTGATAGAGTTGCAAATTACATACCATCTCGTGATCGGTGAACGGCGGAAAGGAAGATGAATGGAATTAAAAACTATATTTACTGTATGGAATTAGTAGCTATAGTTTGGTCAAAAAGTCTCATGACCACAGATCCGTCACGTTGTGAACTAGACTCTGTTATTTGTAAAGTCCCTAATGAGTACTAGAAAGAGTACTGACCCTGAGTATTAACAACGACTAAGAAATGAGTCCTAAATTCTAGTGTTCTTTGAGTGGAAAAATTCCAGTACTCATTTTAGAACTATTTGGGTTCGAAGGCACAGTACTTAATTCGTATTCATTTTAGTACTCATTTAGTGAGTTGCATGGGACTCAAAAAATGACATACGAATAAATCGACAACAAATCCAGAAGTGACATACGCCATATCTACCCCGCTATATCCCATGTGCACATCCAACTAAGTACTGCTTTGGAAATTAAATACAAATGCATTTGGATCAATGAAATATACACAAGATTCACAGCGCAGTCGGTGAAGTGGGTAACCGTTGGCAGGACTCAAGCTCAGTCGAAAAGAATGGCGAACGCGCTGACAGTTGGAGCAAAGCACATCAATCAAGCCAACACGAGCAGTGACAATGGAGACGGCGCTGTGAAGTGTGATAAGTGATGTTATGGCAATGCAGTGACGCACCCCGATCAATGCATCGCTATTGTCCTACGCTTGCATGTCCTTCCCTCTTAGTGAGTCATTGCTATACTGATGTTTCATCATATTAGTATCTAGCAAGCATTTTAGTACTTCTGCGAATTTAAGTTCGGTGATTTTAGTACTATTTCATTCAGTACTCAGATTGGTATTTAAATAGGACTTTCTGATTTACAGTGGAGACTATGCCTGTGTCCGGAATTTCGGCATTCATGAACAATGCAGCGACCTTTAGTGCAATTATCTGAATCAACATAATTATATTGTTCCTTTTATAAGCCCCTTCTCACTACTGTATCTACAGTAGCCCAAGCCATTCTCAATGAAAATCTGACAGGTCGATAGATCACACTGTGAATGGATCGTTCGGAGAGAACCCGCAAAATTGCCACTCTCTCTCCTTTACTTACTATTTGTTGCTTATTTCTTCAGCGAGCTTTAAGAGACCGCGTCTATGAGCTAATCCCAAGAAGCGCGATAGATTGGTATGGCCTACATTAGAGAAGAAACACCAACCTTTGCATCCGATGATTGTAGGAAAGCTTTTGACTCCTTTGTTCGTCGTTGCCTTCTTTGCATTGGGCAAGAAGGCGCCTTGTTTTAGTCAGTTCTTTTGTAACTAGTAACCAGTATGGTATCAGAAGATATTATAACTTACGATATATATCCAATTAAAACGAGATAGCGTATTTTATGATGCAATCTGTAACCATTGTTCAAAGAAATTATCCGGACACTTATTCTTAATTCAAGAGTAAAGGTAACTACGAGGGGCGTTCCAAAAGTTCTGCACAGATATCTATGTCAATATTGGATCGATTAATCTGTTGTAAATCAATTTGACTCCTCATTCCGACAGCACACAATGTCTAGTGATGAGAATTCACTCGGTGTAACTCTGCGCTGATTTATATGACAACTGTCAGTCTTGCAATTCAGTTAATATTTTTATCATGACAGAATTCACGAAAAATGGTTTAGGGCAGTTATTCACTTCCTGTTTAAAGAAGGAAAAACTCCCACGGAAGCGGCCAATCGCCTCAAACACCACTATTGCGTATCTGCACCTGACAGGTCCACCGACAGCAGGTGGATGTTCCGATTTCAATGCGGCAGAACCTCTTTTGAAGACGACCCGCGTAGTGGAGCTGCCACATCTGAAGATCAGGTGTCCACCGTACAGGAATTATTGGAGCACGATCGCCGAATGACCTTTGATGAATTGGAAGCTTTACCGGCTATACACAGGGAACTCTACATCGCATTATTCACGAGCATTTGAATATGAGAAAAGTCAGTGCTCGATGGGTGCCGAGGCTTCTGACATTGGATCACAAGGCTGCGATATTCCAACTGTCAACTGGATCTCTGCAAATGTTGGAGCAGAAGGGAGATCTCTTTTGGCGACGGATCATCACAGCGGATGAAGCTCCTCTTCCACATTTCATGCCTGAAACAAAACGCCTATCGATGCAGTGGCTTTTGCCTGGAGAACCTCGTCCCGTTCATGCTCGATCTGCTCCATCCATAGGGAAGTTTCAGGTCTCCGTGCTTTGAGATTGCGGTGGTGTCATCCACGTTGTCTACTGTCCACCTCGCCAAATAATCATCGCTGAATATTATAGTGACCTACTCCAAGCTGTGCAAAATAAACTCCCAAAAATTCGCCGAGGAAAGCTGAAAATGCGACCACTGTTCCTTCAAGGCAATGCCACAGTGCATACCGCCAAAATGTCAATGGAAAAAGTCTAGGAGCTGAAATGGGAACTTTTGCCGCATCCTGCATATTCTCCTAACCTTGTTCCAAGGGACCTTCATTTATTTGGACCAATGAAAGATCCCTTAAAGGGTATTAAGTTTGAAAACGAAAAAAGAAATTCGGGCTGCTGTCAAGAAATCATTGGACAACTTCTCAAAGCTCTGGTATGAAGAGGGAATGAAAAAGTCAGGAAAACGCTGGAAAAAGTGCATTGATTTGCAAGGTGACGTTGTAGAAAAGTAAGTCAAGTAGTTGTCTTCTGATGCTATTATATTTTTAAGGAAGCTATTTGCTACATAAATGACGATTTGTTGACTTAATATAAGTTTTGAATTTGGAATAAAATTGTTTTGTGCTGAACTTTTGGAACGCCCTTCGTATCAGTCCTTATCTAACGCGAGATATTATCAATAGGGAAAAGTCTCAAATTTCATTTAAGAAGAGAATCAAAAGTGTGTCACGACAATTTTTTGAGCGGTTACACAATATAGACATTTTCTGTGAATTTTATCTATATATAGCCTGTAATATCTAGAAATACCTGCGTGAAAATTATTGCGAAGCTGCATGTATATGTGAAAAATCTGGAAAACTTGCGTAATCCTTCATGCATTGATGATAAATTGTTAATCAACAAATTCAATCCGTTTTGCAAATCTTAATCGAGTTATGAGGCATTGCTGATAGATGGCAGATCTCAGCATTTCCAGAGTCAATTAAAGATTCACTGATGAACAGAATACCGCCAATTGGCTCATAGCTTTGATTTTTTTGTCAAAGAATTAACCACCACAGTTCTTCGAATAATTACCGTCCTGGAATACTGCAGTAGTAGCCACCCTCATATAGTTTTTGTAGCTGTTACACAAAGCCACCGATCTAGACTGTTTGATAATACCGCATGCACCTCTGTAGGCCCATGGTTCCGTGTTGAAATGTACTTACGTGTATGTCTATTCGACCTATTAAAAACAGAACGAACATATATTTTTCAATGAGTATAGAAAAGTGCTAACCCATTCCATAACGGGTTGTGAAGCGCATCGAGGTCCCGAGAGGGAAGTGGGTGATGCGGCGACCACACTCATCAACTTCGAATTTCTTTCAGATTTAGTGCATGAACTATTTATTGATGACATTTGCTACCTCCGACTACTCTCTCATATTCGAGGTATGAATAACAATTCAACATTTAAAAAAAATAATTTTGACAGATTTTTGAAATGTTTTGAGCGATTACCAAATTTTGGCCCTGAGTCTCCTTAAAGATAGCTATTTGCGATGCCAAACAGGTTGAATATACTGAAAAGCTACCTATGACTACAAAAAGAGATTCATAGTTTGATTGCTTGTATGGATACACATGTGGATGTTTTGTGCGCTTATGCGCCAGTCATGCGCTTATTCCGCTTGTCACAAAATCGTCGATCAGGCGATTTATTTTTCAGAAGACCACGACAGAAATGCGACATGGGAACCGAATCGCCATCTAAAATAAAAACGACTAAAATTTCATCCGTCTTTTTTGTGTCATTCCGTCGTTACGAAAGCTCGGCTGAATATGAAGTCGGCCTTCTGACGGCTGAATTTCAGTTAATGAACAGGGCTAACATGATTTCAATACAAATACCATATTCACAATAATACCTAATATTCAGCAAAATTCCCTTGAGCTGGTTTGAACTATATCGTCCTCGATTTATAGTAGCCGCAGAAAAAGATGCCAGTTTTCCAATCCCGTCATGATCGACTTTTTGATGACTTTTAAATCCTTATACATGTGATGAATTTGATTTTTATAATCCCTGCATCTACGCGCAGAATTCCATATTTCCTGATAAATCTTCAACCATTTTTCGTTAAATTGATCTTGTATAATGTATTCATATACTGTAAGGTTTTAGCGAAGAATCGTTCAACTCAGAGTTTGATGTGAACCGGATATTTATGGTCCTGCCTTCAAAAGTCAGGCTACGGCACATTAAATAAATTGAATATGAATCAAAAATAATTTTCTGAGCGTTTCTCGACCATTCATTCAAAATCAAAAATTATGATTGTTCGACCTTTCGATATTATCTTTGTCAAGAGCATGTAACTGGAACATCACACCAACATGGTATTTATAGAAGTGTTGAGATGATGACTTTAATAGAGAAGCCTGCTATTGAGATAAGGCTCTTGTTTCATCTTGCCACTATCTTTTAGGAACACCACCAGCTAATCTACTAGCAAATAGGATTCACCACTAGCTACTCGTAGTATTCTCAGTTCAAGGCACAATCTCTATCTTTATCCAGTGGGTGGACGACGTGTCTTTGTAAACATTCAAACCTTGCTTTTATCATCTGGAAGCAATTAAAAACAATTTCTATCAAGTCCGGGATTTGCATTCGATGATTTCCTCACAAAGATGTTCGAAGAACTTTCTCATGTAAGTATTGCATACTCTACGGGGCAATTGAAATGACTCTGGGGCCGAATCCTCCACGTGCTCGGTTCCATTATTGTGAGAAATATGAATTATGCAGAAAATTTCTTCGGGTACTACAAACAACTTTTATTCTATGCGACCTTTCCCTATGTACATGTAGCTTAATTATGCACGAATGACTGAATTGGACGACAGAGCTGAAGACACATCAAGTGGGGTAAAGCAAGCAAGTATCAACGCATCGGGCTACAGAGAAAAATCTATCTTACTACTATGATAACTCTGTAAATATCTGTAGAGTTGACTGTCTTACTCTGCAGGTCACCTCTACCTCTTTCCTCGACAGTAATATGCCTTTGAACACTGGCTTAAACATATTTGCTGCCCAACTCATCAGGTTCGCTAGGATTTCATCTGATACTTCCGCCTTCGCATCAAGAGCTAAAGGCATTTTCAATATCTTCAAAGGAAGGGGCTACAAGATTAATCCGCTATCAACCATTTTGAGGGAACCCGTTGAAAACGATAAGTTTCAACGGGTTCCCTCAAAATGGTTGATAACAGTCAGATCCCGTTATTTCATGCAATTAATCCGCTAGTTAATTCTTGCATAAAGTCCTTCTCGAGGAATAGGTTCCTCGTTTATAAGTTCGGTTGTTTTTCGCCCCCCAGATGCCTTCCATCATTGGTATGTTGGACTAAACACCTCTTCCAGATTCTTTTACTTCCTTTTGTCCTCAAAAATTCCAAAATTATATTTTCGGTAAGGTTTTTGCTATGTTTCCTCAGGCTTGGAGAAACCTTCATCATCGTGCTTTCGATATGGTTGGCCTGGCCCCGCCATGTGGTATAGGTTGGAGGTTAGAGGCCGAAACCTTGCTTCATGCAGCCACATGGTTCCTCCCTGATGACTACATACATAGCAAACTTAATTTTGGTTTCCTAGGTTTCTTATTTTCACCATTTGTTATTTTTAAGTTAGCTTCTCGTCAGATCCATGACGAATTCTCCTTTTAGTTCTTAGATTGTAAAATGAAATTGATTATAAGTTTTAATTTATTTCCTTTCCCGTCTGAAGTTGGGTCGGCTAGCCTTTATTCGCATTTCAATTCCTACTCTGTACTGGGGTATGTTACTCTATGTAGTTATTATTAATTTATATTCATTCGTTCATGACTTTAAGTTACCTAATTATTTACAGGATTCTCCACTACACAGGTCGTGTTTTTAATTCAATCTGTAGAGTCATTCAGAGCTTCAATATGAAGTCTTATAACTTGAGGGGATTTCAACCGCGACTGTGAGGCGTGTGAGAAGAAGTTAAAATAACGAAATGATTTTTGGCTCGGTCGCAAGCTAGCCCAACTCGCTTCCTTCTGTAGTTCATCGTCTTCAAGCCTAGTTTGATTGCACTAAAACAGAAAAATAATTTGGCAACAGCTTTGTTATCAAAATAAATCATGATGTAGTTTCGTTTCAATTGACAATAAAATGTACTCGTTGACATTTAGAGCTGTATAAAAAGATCACTAGTGTTGCTCGTAACATGTCACATTATATTTTCTATTCTACTAAATAAAATCCGTAGCATATAAACAATGCGCTTCGCAAAGTGAAGAGAGTATCACTTAAGAGGTGGGGAATAAACAATGACTCTTCATGTCTTAATTGTACATGTGTTGAAGGTGTATTTCCTGAACTAACCTGCGAAACATGAAAGCAGTTAAGGACGTAAAATGAGCCAACTTCAAAGACTAATAAGGCAAAGCAAGGTATCTCAGTGTAAATGTGGGGCATTGACTTCAAAGTCATGACATGTGCGCATGCGAATAAGAATACTTGAGAAGATACAACATTCTGAGTGTATGACAAGTACAGTTGGGGTTTGTTGATAAGTTGACATTTATCTACATAATGTATTAATATTTCACGCGCTCAAAACATGTCATTAGCGTTTTTATTGAAATAGGAATCTATAATGGAATGCTTTCTCCTTCCATGATTTTCTCAAACAAATACACGTGCGCTTTGATGTCGACATTTTAATGCCTGAGGACGGTGTCTTATGAAACTTCAACAATTGTGACATTTTTTCGGACGCACTTCCTAGATCTGAAGAAAATGTCATATATAATTAGAAGCAAACATCAGTATAATTTTGTATAGTGAGGAGCCTTGATTAGAGTTATTTGGCTGTAGGGATCCCATATATTGATGTAAAGAAATTGTCTCATGAATATGTTAGGTTAATGACCTGCGAAGGTGCTCGCGAAAAAAATAAACTTCGCTTCACTTAACAGCAAGGTATGGGTTCCCTTTAAACAATTAAACATTAGCTGACATTAATTTCTATTGCATCGATATTCCTGTAGCATTTGGTTGTATTTTTCATCCGATGTTGTCCATGCTTTCATCTTCAACTTTCATCTACGTTAATGCAATGGCCTCTTAAACTTAACCCATTAAACGCGGTTGTGATTTCTTTGCATATTTCGAATTAGATCAACGAATATAGCTTGAAAAATCACGAAACATGAATGTTATCACTTGTAGAATGGATACGAGTCATTTCGGATCGAATTCGAAGATGTCATATAGGATATATGTGCCATCGCGTCCTACCACTCCTAAAAAGTAGTAATTTTGGTTGTGATAATAAAAGGCAAAATTGAAGTTCTTAACTTTATGAAACTGCAATGCGAACAATTTGTCTAGTACGAGCATATTACTTGTGTATTTCAAATCTGATGTTACACATCCAATACTGATATCAACTGCTTTGAAAGATAATTCAGTTACATGTAGGCTACATGTGATGACCACAAGATAAAAAAAACAAAATTTGTGAGTTATAGAAGGATGCAATAAATTTTGCTATTGCGTACAGTTAAATTGATTTTATAACACAATTCATACTAATTGAAACAACAGATTCTAATTTTGAAATGATTATTACAATATGTGAATGGGTGCAGTTTCAGATTGAAAGAAACACCCTTTTGTGACATAACATGCTTTCCACGGATAATACCCCTGATGCTACTCGCATTATTTAATGTAACTGATCGCGCATCTGAAAAGTGAAACTCATTTTAAGCTGTCAAAGAAATTATTTGAGAAAAAGGGATGTACAGGGAATTCAAGGAGAAATAATAGACATTAAACAGAAGATGATATATAACTAATCTAAATCAACGATAGGAAAACAGTCTCATTAAAACTGGTCAAATAAGAAGTTGAGACTCATTTTTCTTATCAAGCAACTGCTCGACATAGGTGGAAAATCTTCTCAATTTTTTTTACACATGTCGATTTCACAAATATAATTCTCTGTTGATCTCAGGTAAAGAGTGAAAAATGAGCGAATTTCATAAGAACATAATCAGAGATGCTAGTGCTATTGGGAAAAATTGAAAAGTAAGTGAGCTAAAATATAAATCTACGAAATTTCTAACTTTATCTTTAGAAGTACCGAATTCTGTCATTTGCGAATACAAAATCGATCTATTTCAATAGCTGAATCCACGAAATGCATCGATTAGATATAAGTTGATTATTAACATGTACTGCTAGATTATTATCGATTACGTATATATAAATATATAGCATAATTATTATAACATAATTGATATATTACACAGCAATTCATATCTAGGAGTCCATGATAGTAAATTATCGATTCATGCAGCTTCCCAAAAATTTCATTGTACTTGTTACATTGCATTCATTTCACTGTGCTTTGCCGTGTTTTTATTCATATTTTTCCACGTGGCCTACTCAAAGCTGACGAGAAAACATTTTGTTGCTAAAAAAGATACCATTTTCATGACTGTGCTGTAAAATATACATGTAATTTCAGAAATTGCTGTATTTGTAGCATGGGCTAGAAAACACAAATTTTTCAACTAGTCTATATCCATAGAGCAAGTATATTAGGTAGAACAGTAACTCAGCATTTATTAAATCCCCAATGTGTATGCACTTTCGATTTTACTAAATGAACTCGAGTTGAATACAGTTGGGTTGTTAGTTTGTTACCAGATGTGAGATATGCAAATTTTTGAATGAAAAAACCTTGGAGAGGTATTTGGTAAAGTAGCAATTCGATCGGTTGCTACTGTCATGCTCAACCTCAAGTGTATATTTTCTTAAGCGTGATCATATCACAAGCACCATGCCACTGGTAGAGCAAAATAAGAAAATTAAAGTCAATGGTTTCAATTTACTTAAAAAGATGTAAATGGGTCCACATGACTCTTCAGATTCAAAAAATGAAGCACAAATTTAGTGAATCGTAAAATCATGTCAATGAAAATGGAATTAAAAACTTGAAATTTTAGCCAAGAAAGCACAATAGATCTCGACTTTTTCATGAAGACGTCCATTGTAATGTGGTTCATGAAATTTCATTGATAATCGGTTTAATTTCCGCTCAGTTAGTATGCTTATTAGCAAATGTTCATTCTTTTTTATATCCAACTTGTTTCTTACTGCTTATAAAGGGGCTTCATGTAGTATATTATGATTTATGCAGTAAATAAATTTGAAAAATTTGAGCTTTTTAAAAACTGCTCAAGTAATTTTTTGGACCGCAGGAACGTTTTCTCCGCAAAAACTGAATCTTTTGATATAAAAATTTTCACTGTATACAGATACTTTTTTGAGTCGACACTCTGCTTACTATATACTTTGTGTCTATATCAAATACGCATCTGATGAAGAATTTCCAAATCCGTGTTATACAACATGGTGATCTTTGAACCAATCTCCTCGGTACGACGTTGAGTAAATTCTCATCAATTAAAAACTTGGCCGACCGGTTAGCGAAGTTGCCGCCGTGTTCCGACCCTGGCATAAAGTTTTCAATAAACAGTAGTCTTACAATTGTTTGAAATTAATCTTCATGAAAGTTATAACTTGAAAGAAATGAAATGTAAAAAAAGTAATTGAATATCATTCAAAGAAAATCTTCAAATCATAGCTGTAGAAATAAGATGAGCCTGTCATCTAACCATGTTTTTGCGTGTAACAGTTGCTGAGTTAATAAGTTCCTTCGGTCAAGAAACCACTCTTTTCAGTGATAAGTGAGAATAATCGGCAATGACAAGCTCTGTAGCCGCATAAGATCATTCATAAATCAATTATCTTACATTGGAGACGCCATCTATGTTTCCCTAGAAATTTCAAACAGACTTTTACGATCGAAAAGTAAACATCGAGGGCAAAAGTGACAGTTAATGAAAAGCTAAACATGATACAGACGCTAAACAGACTGCAAACAATTAATATTGAAAATTCAATACAGAAAAATGAGAACTGAATGTTTAACATTAAATTGAAAATCAGATGTAGTGATTGAATGACGTTAAAAGACTCGATAGTGAAGCAGAGTTATCAGGAATTTACATGATGACGCTGGTAGAAGAGTTAAATAGTTAGCACTGTTGCACTCCTATCCTGATTTGTTGCATTATCTTTTTACACTGTTAAATGCTGATGTGGATGATAATAATAATAATATACACTGTACTTGTCGAATAAAATACTAGCACAATAGAACATGCACAAACGGAGATAGATTAGTATTGGACCTTAAGTGGATGAACAAGTACAGGATGAAGCAACAGTCAACAGACAAGAAATTATAGCCGAGACTGGTTTGCAGTTGCACAGTTATTGGTATAAAGTTCACCATACGCTCACCCTTTGAAAGTAAGAATTCACGTAACCTTGGAATTCGTTCAGTGCTTGCACTTCGTTTAGCTGGATAAAGAGAGTTCCAGTGTCTCATTATACTCGACATGAAGAAACTGCTGCGAAATTTGTGCTTACTGATGAGCATCATTAGCCTCCTTGAATCATTTTCATGCACGCGAGTTAAAATCATCTGCGTATTTTGTGATAGCACTGCTGTGTATACATTCATCAAGATAATTTATGAATATAGTAAATAATACAGGTCCTAAAACAGACCTTTAGATTACTCCGCTAGTGATCGGCATACTATATGACATGACGCCGTTGCCGCGGACCTTTTGGGAACGGTTTTGCAAATGTGTAATTTTTGATCCAGGTCAGCACGACGCCTGTAATGCTATTAACTTAAAGTTTCCGAAGTAGAATGAAGTACTTTAAATCACATTATTTTTCTTGACCCCACCAGTCATGTGGTAATGCCGCTGAATGAATGTGAGTTCGTTTTTGCTACTGCTTCCAATATTTTATGACATTTTCATCTATGAAATGCAGAATATCACAAATGTCATGTGAATTCTGGCACTAAACACGAGATCTTGTTTGTCTATTTGAAGAGAAACATGAGCAGATAAAGTGAAATTGCGTAACGCAGTCCATTACATTAAATTGACTTTGGTATCTAAGAATTAGTCGTCCTGAATAAAAGAGATGATACACCCTATCCCTGCAAGCTAGAAAAGAAATGTGAAGATAAATGTAGAACAATATACTTGTAGATGAAGGAAATATATCATAACAACGGTGTTTAGACAATCACTTACAGATGTACAAAAATTGACATGATCGAAATTTTTTTAATGTATTTAATATTTACTATGAAGACAATTAATAAGCAAACCTCAAACTGAAAATTGAGCTGTCATTTCATAGAGAGACAATCAACATCTGCAGGGCACGTAAGTAGCCTATTACTGGTTCGGCCAGTGTAATTCTCGTGACTGACCGTTTCCGACTGCTACAGTCCGTTTCATAAAAAGTGGATCATCCTAAAATTTGACTAAATAAAACGCAAGTATGATACAGAAAGCATTTTTCATGTTATTTCATGTCCCTAATATATTTAAATGTCCTTATATAATCTGATAAGCTATGATACAGTAACGGTTCTTAAGAAGCTAATATTTTGTGGCCCTACCCTTATTGTGAATGACATTACCAATTCGTCTAGGCATTGATTCGATGATATCGTTGATTTTTGACTGATCTAACTTTCTCCACTCTCTTTTTAACAGTGACGTAATTTGTGATACGCCATCTGTAGGTAGCAGTGAACAACAAACGTTACGTTTTAGAATACTCCATACATTTTCTATGGGATTCAGATCAGGAGAACGAGCTGGCCAAGATAATGTCCTAAGCCCTAATTGAGACTTGAATAAGTTGACTCTACTACTCCTGTGACACGTAGCATTATCATCCATAAATAACCAAGTCGATGGATCACCAAGTTGATCTGTCATTTGGCCAATGTTCATTCGTAAAACATTCACATAGCGTTCAGAATTCATGGTTCCTTGCTGTATGTGAAGTCTTCTACGAATAGTGGACTTAGAAATAGACGAGTATAGTGCAGCCATCTCAGTTAACGAGAGACTTGGATCAACTTTAACAAATCCCAAAATTAGGCGGTCTCTACGTTTGGATGTTTTGCGTGGACGGCCAGAGCCCTCTTTACGACAGAGTCTAGCAAGGCTGACACTTTGCCTTTTGTGAATGCGATCTCGTTATTGTTCATTGGTGCTTTGTATTGTTCTCAACCGGTAAGAGATAGATTTCTAGCTGAAAGCAATCAGGAGTGCTGCCAACACCACCGCAACGAAGTCAGGAAGCTATGGAACATGAAGTCCAGTTAATCACATGTAGCAGTTACATTTTGTTGATGAATAATGGTGCTATACTGGCTCTGATTGACCAATTTTCTTTATTTTTGTTTTGCTTGATAGCTTTTGGCTTGTAAAACAACATATTACATAACAAAGGAAACAAATGTAATTTTATAAGAGTGAGGTATGATTTTGTGTAACATTGCTAAATGAAGATCAAAATTATCTACTACTTTTTTATCTATAACAGGAAAACAACTCAATATTCATACTTGAAATTTCCAACAATGACATTAGTAAGCACAACTGACGTATCTTCCAAATTTCAGAGAAATTCGTTCAAGTTTGGCGGAGTTAGACAAAGTTGAAGTTAAGGCGATGTTTAAGGGTGATCCATTTTTTATGAAACAATCTGTATTATGGCTATGACCTGTACAATTTGACTGGTTGAATCTCTTCCTATTCATCGAATACGACAAAATGATTGTCCTAAATGATTGCTAAATAGTAATTAAGTGGTGTTGTTGTACTTAAGTACACGTAGGGTATCTAGCTACTGCGCATTGAAAAGGTGCCTAATCCGTTGTTGCGGCTCCTTCTGTATATTAATCTAATCATATAATATTCCAATGACCGGATTTTTTCACTGGAAAGTGAAGTGTGAGTCACCCGTCACCGCTCCTTTGAAGGGGAGCTCTTCAATCAGACCATCACTGGAAAAATATTCGAACAAAGAAGCTTAAGATATCATTCCTATTTTATTCGACGAATATTTTTTCCCTCGAATAATTTTCCTCCTTCATTTAGCCTGCAAAACAGATCGATTATGAAAGAAAAATACGCTTGAAAGTTATGTGTCACCTTAAAGTACAATATATGCATAAAACTGTCACGATGAGTGTGGAGCATATTTATTCTCCTTGTCAGAATCCGCTCAACGATTGCGCGATCAACGATCTTTGCGTTCGTCGCCGACACTTCCTCGGAAACAAGAACAATTGACGACATTAAATGACAGTTGCTGCTTATTAATATGAACACAATTATGCATGAACTATCGCATGACAAATACTATTGCTGGTATGCGATCATTGCGCATTCTTGTAATTTCCCCGCTGATGGATAGAGCCTTCCGTATGTTATTTGCTGTTTTTGATCGCTCACATAAGAGTGACATAACTAGATGGAAAAGTCGAATGATACTCGAATAGCATTCGATCATTGATAATTTTATTCGTTATTTCGAATTAAAAATCTTTATTTTTGCTGCTTCTAAATTTATTACTGGGACATAGATTAATCAATTACTTCAAGTGGCCTGTGGATTTGTCTTGATTTGATATAAACACTTGCGTCAATTTACATGTGATGTCTATTTTGAGTCAGAAAGGACTCTCATCTCGTGATAGCCAAGGTTAGAATCAAATCAAGATTTCAACATTTCAAATTACAATATTAATGCAGCAGAATTTACATGGGTTCGTCTTCTTCTGTTTCACAGGATTGCCTTAAGATTTGATAAAACCTCTCTTTAAAAAAGCCGTTAGATGCAGGAGAGATTCTTGCTCCAAATCGTGAGAAAACGAAATCTGGATACGAAAATAACGAGAAAACAGAGAGAATGAGGTATGATGGTAATGCAGGGTGTGGTGCACAAATGATGATGAGACAATGATCTCTTGTCATCGGATTTACATCAGATAATTTATCGAACTGCATCATTATGACATTTCCGTATTTATTGTTATGCATAAATAAGGAACGATTGGAATCATCAATACTTGTCATTCTCTATTGCAAATTGCTCGAATAATTGATTCATTACTTGTTCTCAAAAAAAATCAACAGAATCTTCATGAAAGTTGATCCGCGTCTCGAAAAATTTTATTCTTAGTCACTCAAACTACATCTTCCCATCAATCTCAAAAGAACTATATTTTGTTGTGCACTTTTCTCATTTTCATTAGTGAACATGTCGACAGAGTTCGATCATGATGTATAACGAAGCAAGGTCAAAATTATCTTTATTCATTTATCGGCTCCAAACTGTCGCATTATGTCCATTGAAGTTATTTTGTTTCGATTCAATAAAATATTCTGTCTATTGGCGCAATTTTCTAAATGGATTTATAAATAAATAACAAGTTTTCCATGGCCTCGCTTGATCTCTATGTGAAAGACGTCAAGTGAATAAAACATCGAATGTTGCAGCTAATAAAGTCAGAGGAATGAAGTCGATAAACAATACTCAGTTGCATATAGTGTCGCAGAGAAATGTCCGTTATCCAGGCTGCAAGCTTGTAAGGTAACAAAGTAAGCATACACTACTTCTGAAACTCGAAAGTAGCATGATCCGCTCATCATCAGCTGATCGAAATCATCTTTGTTACAAAACATTTTATCATCATCTTTATTCGAAAAATCTTTGTTACTTTATACAAGCTTGAAGCCTGGATAACGGACATTTCTCTACGTCACTGTATGCAACTGAGTATTATTTATCGACTTCATTCCTCTGACTTTACTAACTGCAACATGTGATGTTTTATTCACTTGACGTCTTTCAAATAGAGATGAAGCGAGGCCATGTTATTTATTTACAAATTCAAGAAATATGTCAATTATTCATATGATTAACTTTTTAATGCCCGCATTATTTTCAAATATAGTAGAAGTTTTCAAGCACAAGCTGCGAGAGGTCTACATGTAGTGCCATTTTGTAGAATCATGTTGATCTGTTTCTTTTGGTTGCAAATTCCGTTCGAACTTTATCAATTTCATCCGTATGAATTTAGCAAATGTGGTGCGTTTCCGTTAAAGTTGAACTTGCCAACCAAATTTGCAACAAAAAGAAAGAGAAGATCAACACAAGTCTATTATTCTGCTATTATCCTCGAACGGAGCCCGGAAGCGCCGGAAATTTGAAATAATTGAGGAAACTTAATATTTGAAAGCATCTTGGGCATTAGTAAGATAACTGCTTCTAGATCTTGACGCTATTAATGTGTTCCAGTAACTGCCTGAGCTACAAGTACGAATGGCTGAAATCTACAATAGTCGACTTTCTTACGTTTCATCATTTCCATTGTTATATGCAGCATGCAGGTACGAGCACATCGCATGGCGCATGGCGCATGCACAGCGCTATCTTTGATTTAAATACATGGGACATGAGAATTTGCATTAATGAAATGTCTCCTTTCACTCGATCTACATCTGACTAGATCACTGTTTCTCAAATTGTCTTGGGTTCAGATTTTCTTGAGTTATCGTTTAAGAATAGTTTGGTTTTAGAACTTTGCTTGGAAACGTAGTTTTCAAAAAAAATTCTATTTGTTTCTTTGGATTTTCAAGTATAATGACATGCTTTATAAGGTTTACTTATACAAACTAATATACATCATCTTTGATAGCATGTTGGGCTCACATTCTTTTTTTGATTAATTTCATATTTTTGTGAGTCTGATGAATACGATGATTTTTATTTTCCATAATTAAGGTTTGAAGTGAACTTGCATGTTATATTTTAGAAATGCATGCAATGACAGTCTGACTTCTTGGAAGTTGGAATACAATCAATATGTTATCAAAATGGGACCAATGCATCGCCATCTCCATGTAAAACCATACACTGTTATTTCCAATAGTAGTGCTGCTAATTTGAGACTTTTCAAGCCATGATAAATAGTCCATATTTTAAGCTATTATATCTATTGACCTAGCTATGATAATAGTGATAAACGTTTATTGAAAATAGAATATTAATTGATCAGTTACCTTTCATACACAGAGTTGAAATATGATGCAAATTGATCGTATGTCTATCTTTCCTTTTAAAATGGCCTTAGTTGTTGCTGTACGAGGATCAAGATCTTTCGTGTTTGTGAGGATAGATGTTTGTCGTGTTTGTGTTGAAATGTGTGATAGTTTCGAGTGTTTGCATGTGTTGATGTGAATCGTACTACCACAAAAATAATTACATATAATGCCGGCGAGTCTCTCGCATAAATAAATTGCGTGCAATAGATGCTTTAATACATACTTTGAATACAAGACGTTGGGATGAACCATCACCGTCTTGCCACCTTAGTGTGATTCATGGTAACATAAATCAAGAGAACAGTGACCATCATAGTAGATGCAGAGGTTCTGTCTCGCGTTTCCTTCCACGTTGCGTCTTTTCAGTCGAAACAATGTCGACCACTTTCGCCACAATTGTCATTGTTTTATTATTTATGCATTAATCAAAAAGATTCTTATTCTCTCTTTACATTAAACCTGACTGATGATTTATTTCATATTTTGTAACAACTATTGAGCGGATGCCCGCAATTCGTATTTCTAAATTCTAATTTCTTATTGATTTCTATTGATTTAGCTATTTGGGAAGTCAGATACGTTATTTTAAAAGGTAGGTTGTATCATTGGTTTGTACCTTGCTGACTTTTCCAAACTGTTGATGAAACATCAATGATTTTCAGAGTGAGTTCCGGCCAGGATTTTAGAAATATGGCTGTTTAGCTCAGTTGGCTAGGGGTCGCTCTTCGGTGCGTTGTGTGCAGTAGGTTCGGACTTAGAGTCAGTCTGCTCACTAGAGAAGAGTAAATCTGATGACACTTGCCAATGAGTGAAGGCTATCTCACCCCAGGTTGTTAGTATGCAGAACGTTGCGCCCTGGGATTGTAAATAATTGATTGGCAAATAAAAAATCAATTACTTTGCCATCAATCAATTAATTTTAATTGGAAATTCATCAATCAATTAATTGCCAATATTCTTAATAGGCCTACGTGGGCCTTAATTGCATTCATTCATTTAACCCTAGATGTGATTCATTTTCTCGACTTGATTTTTTGACTTTTTATAGAAAGGAACATTTTATCGACGGATATTCCCTAGACTTTCTATAAATTATCTCTGAAATCAGACTAGATTAAAGACTCAAATTACAGGTACTAAGATCTATTAAGAATATCTCAACTGTGTTCTCAAGTGAAAAATGCGAAATGAGGTGAATTTAAATAATTTTTGTATTCATACAATAGAAGCAACCTGTACTAGTCATCAATCATCCCTCACCTCAGACTAAAAATTCACACGAGTATGACATGCGTGTATGCAATCCGCACGCCTGCGATTTTCAATTGTTAAATGGAAGTTGATCTCAAAGGAGTGTGTGTAGACCTAGATGGAGTTTGAATGTACAAATGTTGAAGGTAAGTTTTTTAAAAAAAGTAGGAACCAAGTGCTAACATAGGCGGAATTCATTGACACTGATCCAATTAATTGCAATTAATTTTAATGATTCAATCAATTAATAATTGGATACAAGTTATCAATCAATCAATTAATTGATCCAATTAAATTGCAATTAATTATTAACCAATTCATTTTTTACAATCCCTGGTTGCGCCTAAGTTTGACAATGTGCTACTAAATGTTATACTTGTGTTCATTCTCCTTCGTTTCTTCATAAATCTTCCAATCCTCACACCGAGTCGGGAGGTCGCCATTTGAACATCGACCGCAAAGAAAGCCTTAGAATCCTAAGGTCCGTCAATTGTACAAGCTTTTGCTTTTTACTTTTGAGACCAGAAAACTTCGAATACTTCGAATCCTTCTAATCAGAAACTTTTTCAACTCGCTTGCCTTTGATATGCAGCGCCTGACTTGTAAACTGATCAATTGTGTTAGTATAATGAATGCATTAATATTATTAGGTTTGCTAAATGCACAACTAGCGCTTTCGATCTGCAACCTGATATCGCGGAGAATATGGCTAAGTCAACATTTTTTAGGAAACTGTTTTCTAATCTTCCATTCTTATTCTCTGGCGGTGAAGATAACTTCTGCTGAAATCTGCATGTACACGAATGTTCCCGCCGTAATTTGTATAGTTTTTTGCGTAATTATATCAGACTTCTGCGCATTAAAAGAAGAACGCGCGTATTTCTGATGCAGCTCACACTTTACATATCTACGTATGGTTGTATCCAGTATCTGTAGTAATCTTATATTATTTGCCTCACTTTTGAAATTCGCCAAGCGTTCAAAGTATACGACTCTTTTATTGTGTTGCGACTGACTTTTCAAGTAAATAGTTTTTTAAAAGCCTAATCGAATACTGACAGCGTTGATGTGATCACGGAGTTTTGATGATCTTTCAGATATGTATTTAGACAATCCACAGGTTGAATGAAGCATATGAACTTTTGACGCGCTTTTGATATGCTATGGCTGGCATTTGCGGAGATGGTGCAAACTAAGATGCAAACATTCCATTGTCGATTGTCTTTCTATGAAATTGGATTTAAGCATACCTGTAGGTTTCAAGCACCTTAATTACCGAAAGCTTGTAAGCCATGTATCCTATGATGTCTTTTAGTGTGCATTCATTGTCATGGATTAGCAAAAGTATTCAAATTTTCATCAGTCATGTCTTACTGACTTGATAATATTGTGGAAACATACAAGGTGTCACCATGCATGAGTTGGGAAAAATGAATGAACATTGAAATACTTGTGTGCATGATCGGCACACACGTAAGAAAATCAAGTATAGAATCACTCCGTATGTCTACAAGTGTGCTCGTGTAGATTTCGACACGATTAGTGTGTAAGATTTCGGACTTCATTCATATAGCTTTCTTTTAGATGAATGTAGATATAGTACTATGAAATACTTCAGTCTTTTTCTGCATGGCGGGAAGAGTGATGAAAGGAATAATGAAAGGAACCACCTCCCTCTTTAGTGAAAGCTGTTCGAGCTATGAATGAGGAGAGGAATTAAGCCATACTGTAGATAACAATTTTATCTTCGGCTATTCTGACAAAAGACTTTAAAATCCTAAGTACTGCTTGTGTAGTAGGCACATACAGACAGCAGTGAAGATTCTTGATCATCGCTAGCTAATAGTTTCCTGTGCCATGAGATGAATTTACAATGAGATTATCTCATTTAACATGAGACGACCTTAAAAGCAACTGGTTTTAACTGATTCGATTTCTTGATGCACTAATTAATTTATGTTGTCAGATTCTTTGAATGACATTATCAGCTTATTATCAATTATCAATTTATTAGACAATTTCTCCTATTCTTCATCGATTGAGGAGCAGTGAGATGATAATCTGGGGCTCCATCTCAACATCGGCCGGGAGTGTGAGGTGATTGATGAGTTGATAATAATAACTGTCTCCAAAATATTATCAAAAGTTACACAGCCTTCCGTAATTCGGAAGCGGCGAGCAAACAAGGCTGGAAGCAAAGTGAATAGGCAAGTCAGGTTATTCTAGGATTAGTTCCATTCCTATCCGCATCCACGCTGTTGTGTTTCTAAAAAAGAATTATTATTCCTTTCTGATAGGGAGTAAATAAAGAATTCAATATCAGTTTGAATGCTGATCATTTTCTTTCATCTGCCCTCCAGCATCCATTCCATAGTTTCCAACTGCTAATTTCTCAGTCATTGATTCTCCTGATGCTTAATTATGTTACTGTTGAGCATCGACTTTGTTATAAGCTCATTTTGATTATTCTTAGATTTCAGATATTTATATTGTCTAGAGAGGAAGTAGGTCACTCTTTTATGTCACTCTTCGATCAGTCAGGCATTGTTCCTGATCTTGTTTCCAAGCAAGGTGTGCATCCTGGCATACTTCAAATGCACGTATATACGTGAACTATATTCCAATTTTGGAACAGATTGATTTATGCTTACATTTGCACGAATTTTCGAAAATTCATGAATTTTTGCGGGAAATATCTTATCACGATATTTGAGTTCAGACTACCATAGCATTATTTTTTCACTGCATTATTCGCAAGAATAATTTAAATAATAATGTCATAGTGGATCATTGCAACAAAATTTGACTGTGTCTCCAGAATCCAATCTCCAGGAGATCAAAGTAGCCCGGGGAAAATATGGCCAGCACATAAAAAGGCTTGGATCTTTCTTTCAAACAAGGGATGTTCAAAATAATGTTCGTCTTTTTTTAAAATACGAGTACTGAGTTGGTATATAGTCATTCAGTTGATGTTCTCATTTTAGAGAAATGATTGATTCTACTATTTATACCATTCAACAATTCAAAAGTGAAAATTTTAGAGAATCAACTGCAGAAAGTACTACGAGAGAATGAAATTGAGCTGCATATATTCATATAGAATGAAGACAATCTCGAAGCGAAGCGTTTGAAGTATGTGGTATGCATGTTTACAAGTGTGTGGATGGGATGAATTTTGCTGATGAGACGCATGAGATAAGCTATGTTTTAGAAGTACACAAAGTCTGGAGAAAGACATCCACGGACGTCATTATTTGGTTCGTGTACATTGCTGAACTTGTGTTTTCAAAAAGCAATTGTCAGAGAAATGCTCTCTTGTATATGTATATATCCGACATTTGATGTTAATGGATGGAGAAAGCGATTGAACAGCAATGGAGGAAGCATCAGTCTGAGGGTCCCTTATAATTCACAAAATCCCTTGCATTTATATTTTGTGATGATAGAAAAAATTAGTTTAAAGGTAACAGTGAGTTTTAAGGTTTCATATTAATCTTACACTCATACTAATACTTATCTGTCGTCTTCGATACTTTGAAAACGAGTTGTATGCAAATTCAAATGTTGGCAATGTAGCAATTGCTATATTGGCGAGACTCGTAGACACTTTATCACCAGAATTCGTGAACACTTAAAAGGTAGACCTAAAGATACTGAGATTACCAAACACGTTCATAGAAATAGCTATGACAATTTCCAAATAGTTTTCGCACAAAGTACACGCGCAGTGCTGAAAATCTGGTCATGAAACAAATCAATGGTTCAACCTTGATGAACGAACACGAGTCTTCACTTCCAGTTTTATTGTTTTAGCATTTGACATTGAATTCCGCAGTTTTAGACGTTATTGTAAATGCAAATCAGTTCCTATTGTATTGTTTTTAGCATCTATTCAATTTCTGTGGTTTTAGACGCAATTACCAAGAGTTCTTTTAGCTTTGACAAGTTCTCAATTGATGCATTTGATGGTTTTATCTTTATTGTAAGTTGGTCCTGAAGATATGTCCAATAATGACATGAAATCGATCGACCAACACTGTCGTTTTTATGTTAAAATGGTTACATACTAAGTTATAGGTCAGTAAGAATCAGCTGATATTACATGAATTTGAGGATATTTGTAAGCGAGCAATCAAATTTGCTTTTCACTGCCTCTTTTTAGTAATTGCAGAAGCAAGAACAAGAAACAGAAAAACTAGCGTTTTAAAAAAATTTGGGGAGCGCTTTCTGTGATTAGATGAATACATGACTCTAATCTAAATGACTTTTCTGAACAAAAAAATGAACCGCGTCTTCACTTGTGATCATACAGTTAGTTTCTTTCTTTGCAATTAGGCATGGGGCCTGGCTATGGCAATGTGCCCACCGCTGCCTGGCTTTATCACTAGCGCCCAGACGCGATTGCCAAGATTGGTATTAATCTAACGTGTCTATGTAATTTTGCGGTAAGAAATTACATGATACAACAGAAAAAGTAAAAATGAACTATCAGAAAATTTGGTATGAAATTGGCTTAAGCAAATAAAAAAAACTACGTATGTTACACAAGGTACATTGAAAGATTTGCGATGATCGATCCCACCTGAAGGTTGGACCTAAAATGCACTCTGTTAATTATTTGCAATACATAGATCAATACTGTAGTTTCTGCCTGGTGAATAGCTCAGAGAGCATTGTTGACATGAGTGAGCCTTATTTATAGCCAATTCTTTGTGTAATATTCGCATGCTCACTGAAATTTTCAATAGTCATGATTTCTTCAGAGGGAATTGGGTGTTTATTAATTAATCACCCATCAGTCTTCATGTGAATATTTTTCCTTCCACCTAGGATTCATACTACTGTATTAAATTGTTGTATATTACCGGTGTCATCTTTAAAAATGTTTTTCAGATAAACTACTGAATGACAATTCCTGAAACTCAGCATATATTGCAATATCAGTGACTTATGCTTTATGTAATATGCCATTGGCTCTTTGTCGCATCGCACATCACACAGCCAACATAATAACAATTGGTCCCATTGCCGTAATGCATTTTTGCCACGATAACTGACGACCGAAACTCGTCTCACAGCTGGGGCATCATCTAGCCCTTTTAAACAATTATATATCTTTGGGCCTGACAGATTAGGAGAATTTCTGGCTTCAAAGAGATGTGATATTTGCAAGGTGCAGCTGAATGACGTTGTTCGCTGTTCTGTTTGTTTAAAACATTATTTGCGGAACTTTCCCCATCTGTAATATCCTTGCGGGTGATTTTAGAATTCAGACCGGCTTTCGGCCGATATTTATGCAGGGTTCTGACCACTCTAAAGTTGATCTAATGTATGGCTCTGACTTGTTCTAGGCCGACCTTCAGATCGATAACTGCAATGTTTAATTGGCCTATTGGACAATACACTCAGCTATGTACAAATATATGCAGATGGCATTGCTAATTTAATCATAATAGTGTTTGCTGAGCAATAGCATTTTTACTCAACAATGCGTTTTGTGAATCTCCTCAAAATGATAGATGGCCATCTTTATGAAATTATCAGCACAATACTCACCATAAATCGAATTTAGCTTAATGGCAGGAGAAAGATCTTGCCGTAAGAAGCGTTAAACAAAAGTAATGCGTACCGTGGACAACCGAACTTTCTCGGTTTTTGTTGTTGTTGTGTTCAACATGCGGTTGTCTTTGTGAGACCCTGTTATAATTGACCATGCGGCTGATTGGCCATCATTATGTTGGCTTTCAATTTACAGCCAATGCTCGCGAATTTCGGAGTCCTCTGCCAAGTAAGGCCTACAATCTACAAGATACTCTGAAAATGCATACACAATGCTCAGTGTAACATATAACAAAAAACTCAACTGCGTGTTATGTCCATTTACATGCATGATGATAATTTTTTTTAAAAATGAAAGTTACATGTATGTGCAAAGATAGAAAGAAACCGGCTGGAAGCGGACTTAAATCAAAGCAGGTTTCTATCTCTAGCATAAATGGACATCAACGGCGTGGAAGAGGCGTCGCGCAAGTCGCAAAGTGCTTCCGAATAGAAACACGGAACATTTCTATTTCTTTCTTGCTAGTGTTTCAAAGCATGTGGGATAAGGATATGATTATTCACGATGACACCGTCCACAAGTCAAGTGCTGTAATCTAGAAAAAAAGCTCAAAACACATTTTGCTGAACTATATGAAGTCGAATAGAAGAAAAATGCAAATTGGAAAGAATGAATCCATAGTACTATTTTCTGCTTTAGGCTTATGCCCATTGATTGTGCTATCAATGATGGCAATGAAAAAACATCTGATTTATGTGAAGCTTTCGATTATCACCGATGATCATGCTCAAATATCATAATAAGTGACTAGGGAGCATGATTGTTTATTTCTTCAACACCTGACGTCGACGATTTCACCGATATCAGCGCCCACGTGCTTCGTAAGTGTGCGACAGAGAGCTCGAACCATCCATCACCAATCTGTTTATCAATCAATTTACGATGGAGAGTGCCAAGAGGCTGGAAGCAAAGCTGTGTGTCATCTCATCACAAGAAAGTGATTTAAGAGAAATCCTAGCAACAGTCGATCTATCTCTGTACTGTCTATCATGTCTTAAGCTTTAAAACTATCACCAACCGTCAACTCTTGTCGCTCGTTGCGACGCACAACGCTCTTTCCGATCATTAGTTTAAGCTCATTAGAGATGGAAACCGATAATTTAATTAGCAAGGTAGTAAGCCCTATGATATATGTACCCGGTTCTGGTATGCATCAATTTATAATTATAGTCATTTGTATGTAATGTTTCATTAAGATGAGTGCATACCGATACCCTGTTATTCAATTGTACTGAAGAACGCTGCAAAATGATTACAGAGTGTATATATTTGCTTCAGCGAAACAAAATCAATGTCGTGCTCAATATTAGCCCCACCGATAATGAATTACACATCACAATCTTCCTATCTGATTACCCGCTCAATACTCACGAAATATCTGTTTAATTAATTGAACATTCTAAAAGATTTATTTTGAAAACCATCTACCCGTCAGATATTGTGAATAATAATCACTTCCAATATACTTGAAGATGCAATAACTAATAAGTTAGATTGGCTTAGCTGAGTGATTTAAAGACATTTTTCAATCAAAGAAACCTCTTGATTGGTGAAAAGCTCATTTCTTAAAATAATGAAAACCGGCCTGACATACAGGGCGGTCTGGCGGCCGGTTTCCATCTCTGGTTCGGACCCCTACATGGACAATTTTACAGTAGATTTCACTTCAAGTATTGCTTACACAACGTTTGTAGCTGTGTGCGTTCACGACTGTGAAGAATGGGTCAATTAGGCCGCTGTCACAGGAAAAGGCGTCTTCCATCTTCCATTTGGGATTCCCCTTTACTTGCATGTAGAAAAGAATACAACCCATCACACAGAAAAATTCATCAGCCATAAGTCATCTTTCATTGTCAATCACGTGTCACACAGGAAAAGTCATAAGGCGTCGTCCATCGGACGAAAGGCATGAAACTGTGCGGCTGATGAAGTTAATTTCCATCAGGCATCAGCCGCGAGACTGTTCTAATACTAGAACAACGTGAAATGACGTCTGAGGGAAGATATAGGAAGTTGTGATTTGCAAAGAGAAACAATAGATCAGAAAACAGCTCTTTGTTCACCATGTCGGACGAGGGCAAGGATGAGGAAGAGAAGAGTTTAGACAGTAGTCATAGCAACGGTTAATAGTAAAAACAGCGCTGACTGAATTGGATATGGATTTCCCTAGTGTGACTGCGGTCCGAGGAAGATGGAAGGCGGAGGACTGCAGATGAAAATCGTTTCATCACGCCTTATGGAAGACGCCGTATGAAGAATGTGCAAAGAGGCGAGTGACATTTCAATCCAAGCTATTCATGAAAGACAAAAAACTATCTGATCTAGCAGACATACAGTTTTGCAGAATTCAAGAGGTAAATTCACTTGTTATCTGAAGCAAAGAACAATTGAACAATAGCATAAGTCTCCGGAATTTGTTGTCATATGTAAGTCCGTAATATTGTTCAATTGTTCTTTTGTCTCAGATAACAGGTGAATTTATCTCAGTTAGAGCCTAAGCGCTCCTGCAATTCTCTCGTCAATTCAAGAGATGGTTGAATATTTAGTGGTTGAAGCCCTGGAATTGGCTGGCAATGCTGCAAGATATAACTGTCGATCGGAATCATCCCACGACATCTTCAGCTTGGCACAGAGAACCATGAGCCATTGAACAAATTGCTGAGCGGAGTAACGCTTGCTCAAAATGATGTTCTATCCAACATTCAGTCTGTTCTACTTCTCAAGAAGCAGAAAAAGAATTCATTTTCTGCTTCTTGAGAAGTAGAACAGACTGAATGTTGGATAGAACATCATTTTGAGCAAGCGTTACTCCGCTCAGCAATTTGTTCAATGGTTCATGGTTCTCTGTGCGAAGCTGAAGATGTCGTGGGATGATTCCGATCGACAGTTATATCTTGCAGCATTGCCAGCCAATTCCAGGGCTTCAACCACTAAATATTCAACCATCTCTTGAATTGACGAGAGAATTGCAGGAGCGCTCAGGCTCTAAATGAGATAAATTCACCTGTTATCTGAGACAAAAGAACAATTGAACAATATTACGGACTTACATATGACAACAAATTCCGGAGACTTATGCTATTGTTCAATTGTTCTTTTCTTCAGATAACAAGTGAATTTACCTCTTGAATTCTGCAAAACTGTATGTCTGCTAGATCAGATAGTTTTTTGTCTTTCATGAATAGCTTGGATTGAAAACCGCATGTAATTCTAATGGAGATATCGTGACATATTCGTTAATAGCAACATGTTATTGAGCTATTGTTACAAATTATCAAGGTTTATTTTAGTACCAAAATAAAAATCATGAGAACAAATAAATGAATAATTATTATTCGCATTGTGATAGTTACCGCAAGTCACAGTAATAGCTTTTCATGATCTGTGACAACAGTTTCAGTCCAGCTGCTGAATTCGCAAGTCAATCTTGATTGTCACACTTCTTTGTAGACGTACATTCGCGGTTCGATTCGACGCCATAAAGTGTCGTTTTGACTCGTCCACCAAGTCTTGTTTCCGTCACTCTGTCCAGTTGGGCCTGGCCGTCGTTCACAATCATGTCTTTATCAATCCTTTTTTTCACAGGTGCACGACGTTCAGCTGGAAACGCCATTGGCTCGATGGCAGTAAACATTCCATTCACTATTATGTAATACTGAAGCGGCAAACAATGAAACCCGATGAACGTATGAGGAAAACAATGACATTGAAATTAACAAAAGCGTCAATCAAACGATGGCGCTAACCTATAACAAAGAATGAAATAATAGGATGCACGCCCGCGTAGAAGGAAAAAGAGGATAACATCCCAACAGTGATTGACTGCAAATTAAAGTCGAATAGGTATTTCTTTGGTGTCTTCCGGCTAGTGCGCGTCCAGTTACTGCGCGTTCTGTTAGTACGCGCCAGTGTTTAGATACTCAAATGTTGTCCTGTTAGTGCGCGTGTTTCTTTATAATATAAGTTCTACTTTAATTTGACTCAACTATCTAGAAGGTTATCAAGAAACATCCCAATTAGGAAAAACAATGCTTTCATAGATGAGCATTTATTCGTAGATTTTTATCTCAAAAACAAGAATAAAAAACAAAAGCATCAAATGCTACACTACTTTTGTGAAATGCAGATAACAGAGCACTTGCCACAAAACTCGGATGGTGAGATCTCGTTACCATCAAGGAGCCGTCAAAGATTCTTCAACTTCTCTGTTGCATTCTTGTATTTCTTCTTTTGCTTTTCTTTTGTTTCCGCACCAGCTCTCATCAATCTCAAATTCAGTTCTTGTGACTCCTGTTCTTTCTTCAGATTTTCGATAAAGACGAAAATATTTGGATGTTTGCCAAAATCTTTCTTCAGTTTGCCGTGAAAGCATTCTAGATGATTGATGGTTCGAATCACCAGCTACAACTCCTGGTGCAACCAGCTGCTCATTGTATAACCGCTTTATTGGAACGGTAGGTTGCTCCAGCACAGCAGACTTTAAGGTGTTCCTCCGCTTCATGACTTCTATCTTGGATTGATCGGCTGGGTGATTGTGTTCTTGACTGGATTCTTCAAAGTACTCCAGCGCTTTGCCAGCAACTCCTTTTGAGGAGCAGGTCTTGACTACACAACGGAATGCTATGGTGCCGTTCTTGTTACTCTTGTCCTTGCACCAAATGTGACCGTCCTTCGCAATACATGGGTTTCCTCTGCGGCTCTTGATGACTTCCATGTCGAAACATGCGATGCACATCTGAATGCAACTTATAGGCGGCCCAGTCTTTACGCGCACTAAGTGAACACTCATCACACGCAGTAACAGGACTTACTTCCATTACTTATGCAATCATGCGACACAATTATAGAACAAAGACGCGCACTAACTGAACGACGCCATTTCTTTAGTACGACTAGTATAGAAAGCATCTGCAGGTTACATCCCTTCAAATGAGTGGTCGTTTTAAACGACTTTTCGATTATTGTCCGGTCATTGAACACCTGCAAGCTATCCATGCCTTCGGGCTAGTACACAGATCTGATGCATAATCAGATACTCGATGCATTAGCGCAACCATGATTCCTTTTCAGGGGGGGGGGCGAAAATCACAATGAAATTTTTCGTTTTATGCTAATGCTAAATGCATTGAGAATGACAACGATTAAATCAACAAAAGACCGCAACACCCTTATTATCATCATTATTTCAACGCAATTCTTGGTCTAATGTATGTCCACCGGGCGCCTCAGGTGTGGATAACGCCATCGTCAAATGTTTATCATATTGACATCAGTTAATAATCTCTTTGGAAATCCGTAATTAATTAAGAAATTAGGGACGCTATACATTACAAAATGCGATGAACAGAAATCTGTCGTGATGCATAAATTCCCCGAATTCTAAATAATGATTTCATGTGATCCAATGTTGATATGCAACTGCAATCACAGAATCTGCAGATCTGAGCGAATTCTCGACTTCCGCTCGCCGCCAATATGACGAAGGCCCTTAGTCGACATTGATTGTAAACACGATCTTCCATTCTTAGTTGAAACCCTGCTGCTCTCAGCAAATGTTCAAGGTTTCGAGAACTACCAGCTGCATTTATACCTGCAGGTTGAACTGTTTGAATAAAGATGGAGAAAAACAGTCAGAGGGAATCAGTAACAAATCATGTGAAGAATCGTGAAATATTCTGCCTGTGGCTGCTGTCACCATCTTTATATTTCTGCGTGTACACATGCAACTTGATAACTGACACTTTTCGATCCATGATGAGACAAAGAATGAACAATGGAAGCAAAGCAAAGGCATGCATTCAATAATCGTGCTTCGTGCGTCACCAGACGATAGCAATTTAGCGAACGGTGATAAAGAGAAATGCATTGATTCATCAGCATATTATCCTCTGAGTGGCAGTGAAAAGGGGCAGATGGAGTTGAACAAGGCGCAACCTTAGCTGACATTTTTTACTGACACTCAGAGGATAATACGCAAATGAGATCAATGCATTTCTCTTTATAATCATTCACGAAATTGCTATTGTCTGGTGACGCACGAAGCACAGTTATTGAAGTCATCCCTTTGCTTCCATTCTTTTCTAGAAATGTGGCGACATACCAGGCTAAAAATTATGACTCTCGGCTTAGTATTTTCGTTTAATCAGAGAAAACGTAGAAAATTTCATTTTAGCCAAAAACTGCAATCTGTGTACCATTGGATTTACATGTGTTTTTCTTTGATCCTGTCTGAGAAGAAGAGGAACTCACTAGAACTCGGCAGACGTGCCGATTCAAAGTAGGCATAAGGTGTACATCATTCTGTAAAAGTCTCACTTTCGTCCTCGCTCCCTGCAGAAACTCGTTGTGGCTGCCGGACTACTGCTGTCAATAACTCATAAAAATCGGATTTATAAACGCTGAGTCACAATTTATTCATTGGAATTGCATGCGGTTTTTCAATCCAAAATATTTGTGAAAGGTTAACGATCCGACAGAGGTGCAGTTTTGAATTAATCAAGATGTAGACAACGCTATGTGAAAGCTTCAAGTACGACCTCGTTCCCTCCACAACTTCGTGCTTGCTATTGGTCTAGTACATAGTCAATGGGTGACCTCATCAGCAAGGTCGCTCGTAGCAGTCAACAAATGTGACCTTTCCAACTAGTTACTTTCTGCCCTCCTGATTCTGCGGTGCTCGTTGCCTACAAAGCAATAATCTGATCGATAAGGAGCGCCTTTCTCATATGTGTTCTAGAGGTCGTCAGACTGACCTTGAACTTCTGAATCGTATTTGACGTTGGGATCCACCATAGAAATATATTGTTTATCTGAAATTGACTCAAGGTCGCGGCACATCCGGGGAACTAAGTTGAGGCATGCACCACCAATGAAAGGCTTAGAACTGCACATGTGCCTGATTCTAAGTCAATGATGCAGCTGTTGGCCAATGTATCTAAGTGAAAATGCGTGCGATTTTTTGCCACTATTGTGCATTGCATGAAGCTTTCCTTCCATTCTAGAGGTTTTATTGTTATATAAATTTCTATGGGTCCCACGATTACTAAATTACACTGATGTCGTCAGCTCGTTTCCATAGCGACTGGGGCTTCAACCACTCCACCAGTGACGAAACTCCTTCACCGAGCAGTGACCGGAACTTCCCCCAGGCTTCGCAGAGTCGCAGATTAACATACACTACATATATATTACCCATGATCTGACCCTGTCTCCTCCGAGATTTAGAGCTGTCCATCACTCACAGCTTCCTCGCAAGAACAGTTCATCATCGGACAATAATTGATACTACATTTAATCGCGGACTTAATTGCTTTAAGCAGCATATCGCCTGAGATACAGTGGCATTACCTCTGCTTTCTTTTACGTAATAGAGTTTGACATAAATTGCTGTTCTCTCCCCTTAAACTGCAGTGGCCCGCTTACATGCGGTCCCACTGCAACGGGAGTTCTTCCATTTTTCAGATAAAGAAAATTATGCATGTTTAATTGGTCTATAGATAATAGATACTAATTTGGTTTTAGTGATAGATATGTTCAAGAAATTTACACTGGCGTTTTCATTTACTTTAAGCAACAACATAATTGTTGCAAACTTTCAATTTCACTACTTCTTGGTTGCCCAATTTCAGCGAAGGTGTAATAAATCACTCATTTAATTACTACGAAATTGTTTATCGTCATAATATTTCTCGGATTCTTATTCTTTACATGCTTTAATATCCGCACCTAGGATGTCCCTGTCTCCATGACAATGTAAAGACTCATACCTATCGATAAAATATCCATTTTTGGTTACTTCTTTATTACTGTCAAAGGGGACATTTCCTTTCTAGTTCTAGTGGCGGTATTGCCAAGGAATTCCTTGGTACATTTAGCGTGAGTGAAATGATATCAAACCTCCTCTATACTGGATCTCCGTCAATTACTTAAATTTTGACGGTAGACTTAGGATCTTTTGCCAAATTCATGCTTCCAATGAAATTTTACTTTCAATTTCAAAATTTCTTCTTCATTTTTCGTGAAATGTCTAACAATTGAAAACCTGCCGGCGATTTGTGCTAGAAAATTTATGCCCTTCTCCCAGTCTGCCAAATTAATCTTCAGCCCTTTCATACTTTTCTTTTCGTCAACTTCAAAATAACTTCCTAGTATAACTGTCGCTGCTGCTATGGTGCACAGTAATAATGATTATTTAGTGTACATATATATTTCGAATGAATAAGTTTGCAATAACATTATAATTACACCCGTGAATTCAATTGAGCACATGCCAATATACATGTGCTTAAACTCGTACTTGCTTGAAATTGATATATTTTTTAGATGACTGCATTGCTTTTATTGATATAATTGATATAACATCTAAAAATGTTATCTGAAATCAAACGCAATGGAACTAATGAATTGAAGTAGCTCATGATTGAGAAAAGAAGCTGCCAGTTACAGCCAAAATGTGAACAATGTCAAAGAAGAGATATTTTATTTCAAGATTTCTCGTCTTTTCATCGCTATCACTTAGATGTGCGATCTGCTAGTGCATTTATATTTAAGATAGCAAGAGTAAAATGAAAATGTGGGTGTTCCCGAAATCAAATAATTGCAGGGAGAGAATAAGGCTGATGTGCAGCAACATACAGATAATAGCAACTACCTTCACTGACCAAACATTTTACTGTTAGTCAAGCCGAGCGAAGAAGAAGCAAGCCACAGCTGAATATGGGTCGATTCCTTTGTCGGCGTTTCTAAGATGTAGATTTCTTTTACAGATTTGATAATGCTTGTTATTCTCTTGAGAATAAATAATGTACCACAACAGACGTCTGTTCTCAGCAACATCTATGACCTTGACGAAGCTCAGAAAACATTTACATCTGTATTTAAGTAGATGGAAATATAGAATTTCCAAAAATATACAAAGGATGGATAAGAACTTGTTTCATATATTTCTTAATTGATAATGTATTTCATCTTCAAATTACGGTTCGAACATTACAATTATTCATTATCAAAGTATCTTCATAATCCTTGGATTAGTCTTATCTGAACCTCCTACAATGATAAATGACAGTCTTAAATGGCATGAATTCAATCTGCACTGTATTTTATGCTTCGTTGTCATTCATTATGCTTAAGTAATTATAAGGGATGCGCAATTAGCATATTGGATCTAAGTCAATGTCTTCTGGAATTCATTTGATGCTACTTTTGACATACTACTCACGGTATCTGCGACCTAGAAAACCTTCGAATTTGGGTTAAACTTTGAATGATGAAAAAAAATTATTTTTTCGATGTGTTCTAATCATGGCAACTCATGAAACTTCATGAGCAGAATTTTTAATAAGAATAAAAGTAATAGTTGCATTATGAAATCCAAACATTTTGTTCGTCAGAATTGTAGTGCTTTTGGTGAGCATATTAAAGCCATCATTATCTTGCCTTCATCTTCAAAGATCTGAGGACTATAAGATCAATAGAAATAGAATCATAAGGTAGAGAGTATTAGTGTTACCTATTTAGAACTCGCAATTGAATATTTGTGGGTGAGAGTGGTTGGTGAGCGACCTTCATCCAATCACCAAAATAAAGCGTTGTTGCGAGTATAGCTAAGTGCAAGGACTTCGAATTTTGTTTTACGATCTATACTATCAGCTGAAATGAACCTTGCATTTTACATCTATTTGACAATACTCCGCATCTTCTATCGAGAGAAATTGAATTTATTTAAATCACGGCACAGTTCAAAAATCGAGGAATCCAGGAAGCGGAAGAAAGCAAAATTAAAACAACTATCCTAGTGCCTAGTGGAAAATCGTGTAATAAATTAGGGTACTTCAAGTCCAGGGCGCATAAATATAAATTAATACATAAAATCTAAATTACAAGATAGAGATCCATACAGAGTACAGAGTATGATGCGTAATATGTACAACGGTTATTCGACCCAACTTTTTGGGGCATGGGAAATAAATTAAAACTTATAATCATTAATCAAAATTATACTTATAAACTGAAGATGAAAACTAAGAGACATAATAAACCAAAATAAGATTGCTATGCACGGAGTCATCAGGGAGGACCCATGTGGCTGCATAAAGCATGCTTTCGTCCCCTAACCTCTAACCTGAAGCACATGGCGGGGACAGGCCGACCATGTCTGATGAACGATAAGGAATGTCTCCCCAAACCTGAGGAAACATGGCTGAAACTTAATTGCAAATTAAATTTGGATACTTCAGAACATAAGGATGATAGTGGTTAGTCTAGTATTCCTATGATGAAAGGTGTTCGGCGAGGTGAAAAACAATGAAACTTTTAAATGAAGAACCTATTTCTCGAGAAGGACTTCATGCAAGAATTTACTGGTGGATTAGCTTTGTAACCTTTTTCCTTGAAGATATTGAAAATGCCTTTAGCTCTTGATATGAATAAATCCTAGCTAACCCGATGAGTTGCGCAGCAAATTGAAAAAAAATTGAAAGCGAGAATTTCATTGTAAACTGACGACAACTCGAAATTTGACGTAACTGACGGGACTCGTGCAGACACACTGACCACTGACATTTCGTCTAAGTTTGTGTACCAGTAAATCAATAAATGTTGCTCTTTCAATGCGCGATGGAAACATAATCACTAAATTAGCTTAATATACAGATTGAGTATCTCAAATTTGCTCCGGATTCGTTTGAGTATTAGATTGGGAGTTGTTCAGATGTTGAGGGATGTGAAACAGATCTGTTGCTGATTCCTTAGCAAATCTAATTTATATTGAATGATGGTTTAACGTCACAACTCCCCAATACTGGGGCTTGGACGGTGCTGACATAGTCAGACTTTATTCTGGATAGATCTTTTAGTCCGGATGCCCTTCCTGACGACTTCCAATGACACTTTCGACCCTCGACCTCTGGACCGAAAGATCGCTAGGCCAAGCACTTAACCACTGTGCCACAGAGACTAATTCACATAGTCGGTAGTATACAAATAAGTGTACCAATATTATGTATCAGGGATGAGGAGACCTATCATTTTGATAGGACTCCGACTTCGGGGGTTGTTAGGACTGAGACTCCGGGTGGCAAGTATAGTAACCAAGTTTTTTTTAAAAAAAGACTGATAACCTACATCATAGATCATTATAGGCTCACCTGAACCAATTCTATTGATCGTTGCTGTATCAATTATCAATAATTTTGAGAAAATTTATCAACTATACACCAATTTTAGGTCGCTTTAAGTTGGGTGCATATCTCTCTTGCAATATCTCACTGTGCAATACAGCTTATGATATCAGATAGACAGCTTTCTTTTCACATGCAGATATAAACTATAGCAATAGCTTGATCTGGGTATTGTACACAATATAGGCCTACGTTGTCGAATTGAAACCTAGTATGTGATTTTCAAATCGAAATGCAAATACTGTGACTTTTGTGACGTCTGGTAAAAGACGCGATATTGTATAGTAAAAAAATTCATTAAATATCAGTGCGATTGTATTCATTGCGCTGTCTCTCTTTTTCTCAACTGCCTGAGCATAGTTTTATTTGTTGATATCAATAAAAGTAAATAATTTTTGGGATGCTGCACAATGATGCGCTAAAATTAATTCCAGTATATGATAAAAATGTAAGAATACGTAATACACACTCACAGTTAGAATTTAAGACTATCGTGTCTGATGTATTCTTGATAGTTTTGGTCTAATTTTCATAATGAAAAAGGAAGAGGTTTCAAGTTTTGCAATTTTCAACAATGAAATACCGTTCTTTAACCTTCACTGTTATTTCTTTGCTACTCCTTCATACAGCCTAACTGCCTAAAAGCAGATGTTAGCGATATGCGGCTTCCCGGTTACCTAATCCCAGGATTATGAATCCCTTAAAAATACGATAATCCAGGGATCGAAAACCTTAGTAATAAACAAACTACGTATTATTTTACTTTTGTCTCTGATGTGACCTTTGGTGCGTAGGTGTGATCGAGGCTAGGAAGCCTTGTCTTCTCTACTAAATTATCGAGTGAAAAGACAATCCTTTTTTCACTATCACGGGTCATTCCCTCAACAATTACAAGCTTTGCATACACTGCTGTCTCTGTGCTTTTGTTTGACGGAGAAAGTTGACATTAAGACTGATGCACGAGGATAGATAATTTGTTCATACCATATTTCAGGTCTACTTATAGGCCGAAGTCCTGTCATTTGATAGGACTCCGACTCCGACTCCTCATCCCTGTTATGTATGCATCAGATCAATTGTCCAGGCTACTTCCTTGCCGCATTTTACATATAATTTGCTTCTTTCGTTCTGTCTCCTTCGTCTGTCTCCTTATCATCTTCCTGTCAAGTCAATTACAGCTTCCAACATGCGCAACTAGATCGGTCACTTCTCGCCTTATTCTCTTATCCCTAACCGGAACTGGATTCCCCAAGTTGTCAACGCTGAGATCGTATAGCTTTTGTTCCTTATCCGACGTTCAAATTGAGCATCGATATCGCATTTGAAGCACTGATTTCTTCTAAATTTGAAAGAGGAGAGCGATATCATCTCGGAAATACAAAATAAAGCGTTCCGGACGAGGGGAGTAATGTGTCAGATGTGTCTACAATGCTATTGAGTCATGAAAATTCTGTCCCTTACGATATTAATCCTTTTGTTGTGTGACTCAATTTCTTGCAATGAACAGCTTTAATCTACACTAAAACTCCTTTATTAATAATAACAAGATTTTCAATTATCATAAGGGCGCTAATGTATTCCTTTTTCTATTACCTCATTTTAGAGAAAGATGCAGTGTTTTGTGCCACACCCTGATAGACAATTCGACTGTATATGAACTTTTTTGAAGGTATATTGAAAGTGCTGATGCGATTAACTAGCGTTTTAATAAGCCTGTTAGATGTCTGTGTGTGTGTTGACTCATTATAGGCTGACTGCAAGCAATTATGCCACATGAATGATATATCAGTAGCAAAGGTAGCATTCGATCATGTTCTTCAATATTAGAAATTCACTGTTTTCACTCAGTTTTCAAAATCAACTACCACATTTTATAGAAACGAGTGTTGACGAAGTAGTCAGTTAAAAAGTACCCAAATTTTGTCTGTAGTGATGGCTAACGCACCAACTACATGTAGCGTGACCGTCAATGTGGCATAATGAAGAAGGTGCGAGCTTATCTCCACCGCGGACTGAGGTTCGATTCCTGGTTCGAGCGAGTGCAGTCGGGAAATCAGGGGTGTTGGCGTCTTTTATTGACTTAGTAGTTGTCATTCTCTTTAGATGTTTAACGCACCAACTAATGTCTCAGATTTAGAATTGAAGGATATATGAGGTATTGCAAGAAGCTGTTGACACTGATAATCTGAAATCTGATAACAAATGGAATTCAGACTGCATGGCAGGAGACTTCCACTCACCGGCAGCAGATGACACAGAGGCTTAACAGGGTGTTCTAGGCAATTGTGGCCCCTCGCGATAGCAAATAACATGTGGATTTTTGGGTAATAGATCATGTGCACATATGCTGTTTTGCAAACACATCAAACTGTCTATGTGAAAGCTTTAACTCAAATAGCCCCTTTATCTATCTGTGTTATGTAGGGTGACTTGAAACTTTTCGAAAGCTTGAACATATAATATCCACTATGCAAATGTTGGAAAGGACGAATTCGCAGTAGCATCTTATGCAGTTGTGTGCCATCCATTGTTCGGAGCGCAAAATTTCCTGCCAAGCGGACAAATAATTCTAAATTTGTTAACTTCAGTTTACTTCTTCATTAAATATTTCAACCATTAATGTGTAATTATTTACTGAGTGATGCTGAAAAGAACAATATATTCTTCATCAAGCTACACTATTGCCACGAATAGATTCTATATCCCATTTGTATGTTTATAAATTAAATACATTTGGTAGATTAGATGGTCAGATAGCTAACAAACTACATGCAATATAAATCATGATTATCAAGTCGTTAATAAAGTGCTGCAGTTTAAATCAACATGTAGAAATGAAAATTGTATTGTTCCTAAGAAATCAGCTACACAAGATGCAAAGCAAACTCAGCAGGTATAGCAAGAAATACACAAAGAAGAATAAGCCTCACAGCTACAGTCTTCATTCAATTAAGAAATAGAGAGGCAACAACCTATCATCCGCTTAAATCAATGCAACCACGTCACTGCACTTCACGAAGAACACGACATGAAATGATCAGCTATGAAGCAGCAAATTTCCAATCACTAATTACTTCATTTAATTATAGGCAAACCACAATCTCCTAAGCCTAGTGTCTCGACTGGTCAAGTGAATAAATACAGTAATCAATCAATTATGAGCTCACGAATAGATTTTATGAGAATAAGCAAAAGATAAAAGAGCTTTTCGTGGTATGCAACGATTTATGAAACGTACTGTGCATATGTGTGCGAATCCAGTAGTTTTGCTGTACAGCACTGATTAAAGTTTCGGTCTAGTTTATCTTGTGCTGCTTATTCAATTTTCAGTCAAAATCTTAGTCGAGTTGTAAGTGCTAGCTAGATGCATAAAGCCTAGGCCTTCACCTGCTAGGGTGAACTCGGTTAATTCGGAGGTATTTTTGCTAAAAAGCAATTTTTCTCAGCTGAACTATATCTAATCTCGCTAAATTTACGTCTAGGGGTATATGAGGGAACCTTGAATGACTCCAGCACACCAAATTTCTTTTTACAATTATCATTTTCTAGAGTCAGCAAGTAGACGAAATGATTAACAACTCGGCTAATGTGGCGGTATACTCGGGTAATTCGGAGGTATACTCGGCTAATGCGGTGGTAATATCTAATAGTGTATCTAATGATGTATAAACATTTAGCTAGGTGTTTTTGCCTAGGTTGCCTGTTAGTTCGCACTTCTAATGTATTGTTCTAAATGTTGGTGCTGGAATAATAACAATAATAATGCTCAAAAATAATAACAATAATAATAAAAATTGAATAGCTTGATCAGCTCAATTCTTGAGACAAAAACACAGAAATCCAAGGAAAAATATATTGACGATCGACAGAACTACTGTACATTATCGTCGACAAGCACTGCAAACAACAGTATTCAAATGCGTAATCAAATACTTCTCAGCAAAACACTGTTCATGTCCCCATACAGGGCATAGGTGACACTTCACCCACTCACGATCAGTTGAAAGAGAATAATTCACGTTACAAATCGGACAAAGGTTCTGGTCAACATCTGATGACAATTTGCACTCGGTCAACACTCGCGCTCTCTGTACTCTACGTTTTTTCTTCTCATCACGCGCAGCAACTGTGGGGAGATTGGGCAGGTTAGTAGAAAGGGCGGTGTTTTCGTCAGATGGAGAAACATCGGTCCCATCTTTCTCACTAAGCAAAGACAATTCCAGCTTCTCATCATCAATGGCTGTTCTATCTACTGGAAATAAACCAGTGGCCCGAAACCCCGAGAGAATGTTAGAAAGGCTGAATGATGCCATGTAGGCCTTGGTGACCAATCTGGCAAAATCCAAGCGCGACACAGAAATGCCTATGTTTTCTCTCAAATGATCACTAACAACAGATCGCCAATGCGATTTCAATGACTTAAAAATGGAAACATCTAAGGGTTGCAGGATGTGAGTGGTATGAGCAGGAAATGTCATGAGCTCAATTCCATTATCCTGAGCCAATTTGATGGCTTCGGGGGTGACATGGCTTGAGTGGGAATCCATCACCACAAGCACTGGACGCTCAGCTGGCAAATGTTCCACAAATCTCCTGAAGAACACTAGGTAGGAGTCGGCAGTGATCCACCCCTTCTCCGTCAACTCGGCCATCCAGCCTGGAGGAAGCTCTTTCTCGACGTCGTGAAGGAGCGTTCGCCGAATCCCCTAGAAATAGAAAAAAAAATTTTAGACCTAGGCCTCAATTGTTGGGCGATTGAGAAGATCTAGCCTATAGCTCGGTCTTAAATAGGCCTATACCTCGTGCTTGTCAATTAGTATGCATGTAGGCCTATAAGAATTGTGAGCTTATCATAGTTTGATGAAGATAAGCCTATTAGGCTATAAAATTCTATTCTGTCGAACCTTGACAATACATGTAAGAATATTAGAATTGTAACTTACTTTGAACAGCAGCATCCCAGGCGAGATAGCACCAGACGCGCTGACAGCAATGAGAAGGGTCCTCGTCTCGCTTTTGTCCGCGTAGGTCCGCGAGCACACTCGCTTCATGCCGCGTGGGGCCACCACGCGGCCCGATCCTCCGGCTATCTGTAGTCCGGTCTCATCGAGATTGTAGATCAGATGCGGCTTGTTCTCCAAGTTGAGTTCGGATATCTTGGCTTCGTATTTGTCAAAGAAGTCATCCATAATCGCGCGATTCGCCATCGTTGCCCTGTAGTGAGCCACTGGTTCGGACGCTCTCAAACAAAGGTTGTGACGACTTTTGAAAGATGACCACCAATCCCAGCTCAGTCTGCTATCACCACCCGTCATCCCGTTTGCACAACGAATCATGTCGCTTGCCGTCAAGACAAAATCCCAGGCGAACCATGTCTCTTGAATATTTCACCAGTTCCAATTCTTGGGCTTCACTTAGCTTTCGAGGTCGTCCTGGCCCACTTAAATTGTTCTCGGAATTGCAATGCCTTCGTATAGTTGTTTCGGGGATGTTAAATTGTCTCGATGCCTTGTAAATGGAAATATTGTTCGATAAAACAGCGTTCTTTGCTGCAGCAACTCGTGCTTGGCGATCCATGATCACAGAAATTCTGACGAAAAAACTAATTTTTGACTGAATTAGCTAAGCGCATAGTAAGTGCACTATGATCTGTTTTGATTCGCCAAAACTTTTAAACTTGCAACAAGTGTTCATTCTACAGCCAAACTGTCTATCGGCAGATAAATTACATATGCTGCAGAAATATCGACTTTCCCACGATGTGTATGCAAAAACAGCGAATTTTTATCGCATTTCTATTGCTACCTACAATAAATGAAGTTTTGAATTCTTCAGCGACGACGTTTTGAATTCATTCTTACTTCATGACTGACGCGCATACCGACATAGATATCCATGCCAAAAACAGCGACAGTCAGATTTCATTAAGTCTGAAAATTATTTGATCAAAGAAAATACCTCCGAATTACCCGTGCCTCCGAATTAGCCGAGTTTACCCTATATGGTGAATTCGTCTTGTCAAATTCGTTTTACGAGATGTCCCTGCAAATTCACATGTAGAATCGCAAAGGCATAAGCAATTTATCTCTGTCACTCTTTATGCTAGTTTTCATGAAAATGTAAACTCATATCACATAAAGCTCATAAAACCTCGAATTAGAGATCTCGAAATTGGGAAATCAGTTCACGAAATTTCGATATTGAAAAATAGTTCAAGATTGGATTCCCTTCCATAATAAATCATTGTCCGAAATCAAGAGGCATCGTTAAATGCAGAATCTATGGGAATAAATGTTGCCACGAATATTATTTTCCACTTCTCTCATTATTATCAGAGATGCCATTCTGAAATAGTTAGGCTGAACGTCTGTTTCGAACGCAAACTCCTCAGTGAATGGTAGTTTATACCATGATTAGTGTTGTTTTCGTCCCAGATTTTTAATTTTCGATTTCGTCAAGTTTTCGTTATCGCTTTCGTTTTCGGTTTATTTTTATCACGACTTTTCGTTTTCGCATTTTTCCAGAGTGTTCCAGACAGAACAAAATATCTGACTGTCTCGATATACGTTTATTGGTCGATCACAGATGAAGCTAGAGGCAATCAGACAGGGCACACGGCGTCCAGGAAATTAACATGAAATGAATTGAAGTAATATTGCATCCAAATTTAGTAGAACCATCAAAGCCTATTGCCAAGAAGATGATCGGCAATGATATCATTTTATTTTCAAAATGATATAAAATGATGCCATTTTATTTTTTATAATGAAAATATGCCATTTTTTGTGAAATACACATAGGCCTACACCGTAAATAGATCTAGTCATCCGAATTTTTTGATTTGCACTGCTACCATTCTACTTTTACTGCTTTTATGAAGTTAAAATAAGATTGCATGCAGCATCGATATATTCCAAATAATGAGAGACATAAGAAGGCAGTTTAGTCACACAAAGCTTCTTGTATATCAAAACTTAGGTAGGGCCTATGGCCTATACATTAGACACTCGAATCACAAATACGCCTACAAGATGCTGTTGGTTAGGCCAACAGTATCTAAAGTACTAAAAAAGGCTAAAAATGTTTAGACTACAGTCAAGACTAGAAAAACATTAAGACTGCGTTATTAATGAGTTGTTTGACAATCTGTGTTGATCACAGATTGACAGACAATAACTTGTTTCTTTTCGCTACATGAATCAACCAGTACGGAAGGACATGGGTAGAACAGACGAAAGAGACTAAATTTGCTTCAATACAAAATGTGAAGAATCTATAATAAGAAAATATAATGGAACAAAAATTTTTGATAATATCATTTTATGTCTTTTTTCAAGAATAAAATGATATCATTTTATCATTGCCGATCTTTGCCAAGAGGTGACTGTAATAACAGTCACGACAAGGTTTTGCTGCACGGGAATAGGGCCTCCTTCTCGAGGTGCTGTCCCACAAGTATGTTTCTTCTGCCGCGGCCATGATACCGGTTTGGTCTTTTCGCATGAATGAACATTATCCACATTTCGTGACTTCATTCTCGAAGATAAAGTGGTCCTAAAGCGCACTCTTCGGTCTCCCAGTCATAACACTCATGCCCGTTTCACACGAAGCAAGAAAGACGAATTCACGAAAGAGATAATGGCTAGCCAATCCCGTAGTGACAACCTGCGCGTCATCATCACATCATGACACAGTGGGGTTCACAGTGGGGTGCCTCAAGGCTCAATTCTTGGCCCGATTCTCTTTGTGGCCTTGATTAACGACCTTCCTAAATTCGAAGACACTAGAGTGGTGGCGTATGCGGATGATGTTACGTTGATTTATTTGGGTAGTGAGAAGTCTGTTGATACTTTCCAGAGTGATGTTGATCAATTTAGTCAGTGGTCCAAAGAGAAAAAACTAACAATCAATTCCAACAAGACAAAAAGCCTTCTGATATCAAGGAAACTGTGTAACTCCCCCACTTCTGTGTCCAATCTTCCCCTCTCATTGTTGATGATGTTGACAGTTTGAAGATTTTGGGTGTCGTCTTCTCAGCTGATGCGAGATGGGAAAAACAATTCACTTGTCTGTACGCAAAATGTTGTCGAGCGTTGTCAATAGTTAAGCGCCTGAAAAAGAACGGCAACCCCGGTCACATTATTTGGCAAGCATACATCAGTTTCGTGTTCTGACACATTGTTTTTTGCTGGCCAGTTATTTGTGATGTAAATGCCAACCAATTTAAAAAGCTTGTTCGTTTAAATCGCATAGCCCGTAGGTGGGCATCTGTATCTGCAAATGTCCCCAGCCTGCAGAGCATGTTAGACAAATCATGTGTGAAACTTATACGCAAAATTGCAAGAGACAAAGAGACTCATCCGCTGGCAGATTTTTTCATCACACGCAACCAGAAGACCGGTATTAGACACACCAGGCAGCTTCTACCGCTCCGTCGACGCTCTGCCATGTACAATTCCTCCTTTGTAAAGTATTCTGTACATTCATGAATTTGCCACTGTATTGAATTCCATCATGTCATTACCGCCATATGTTCTGACGAATAAAGATCTATTATTATTATTATTATTATTATCAACGTCAACGGTCTTCTAAACATGTTCTCTCAGAACTCTGAATGCTTCATCACTAAGATGAATGAGACTAGGAGCTTTATGTATGCTAGGATTCTATGTATAGTGCTAGTGATGGGGAAAAGTTCATAGAATGAAATGCTGTCAGAAATAGTACTCTTCCAAGTATGCAAGCCTACTGCAGCATGCATTTTCTGGTTTGTCGCTTTCCAAAAGCTGAACTGAGATGATGTCCATTCATTTCACCTTATTTGCAAGTCAGAGTTGAATCCGGGTCGGGTCCGCGGGTCCTACGGACCTAGCGCTCCGGGTCCATGTACCCGGACTAGAAATGTTATATAACAAAATAGGCTATATTATATAAATGCTATACAGGGTACACGTGAACTAAGCTATAGGCCTAGCCGGCTAGACCTACATGTATAGCTTAGCTTACGTGTATATCCATATAGGTTACGTAGCACGACTTGACCTACATGTAGCTATATAGCCTACCAAGTCTCTGCATGGATACCAATTGGCAAAACCAAAAGATAATAGATGGCAATAATTTACATCATGATTTCTACATCGTTGACTCTGGGCCTAGTCAATAATTGGTAGCCTGCATGCTGCAAACTTCGGCCGAAATACGTAGCTGCGAGGCCGTGCGGAATAAGCCTATAGTCTAACAGCCGATGCATCAAGGTTTATCGCCTATAGGTTGTATATAGGCTTGCCGCCCAACTTGTAGGCCTCTTTAGGGTATTGAATATTGTGAATAGGTTATCATACAAGCCTAAATATAGGCCCAGATGCAAAGCGATGTATGTGCAAAACGGATTCGTCTTTTGTATAGGCTTATGCCTGCTGTTTTTAGTTATGGAAATGTTGAAAATTTTCTGGGTCCTACCGGTCCAAGTTTGTCCGGGTCCGCGGGTTGGGACCCGGACGATTCGTACCCGGATTCAACCCTGATGCAAGTAGTATCTCGTTTGCCAATATTTAAAACGAAAGCAAAGCGCAAATGTTGAAAAGTATTCGTTTTCGTTTTTTTTGATAGTTTTCGGTTTTGTCAACGAAAACTAAAAATGCCAAAAACGAAAAGCTTTTTGATGTCGTTTTCGTCAACGAAAACGACACTGACTATGACTCATTGTGAAGCCCTTATGTCGTTCAGTTAGTCAATTTTACAAATTTTGCGTGATAGCTGCAAAATGGAAAGGAGTACGATTGCTAACTATTCTAATATTCTAAAATCAAAGATTGAGTCCAACCGAAGTCTTCAAACCATCTGATAACACCGGCACCTACCTTCAGACACGTAAGGCATTCATTTAGCTTACTGATCCAATATCAATCGCACTGTTAAAGTGGTTTATTTTCTGATGATGCGGAGGACCTACCGTCAAACAGTAATACATTCTTTATTGAAGTATTCTCAATTAAATTGGTTATACGAAATAATTTACTGATGCACTGGCAACCTATTTTGATAAACATTTTATGCTCAATATCGGAGAAAAGATGACAAGCTTCAGTGACAGCAACTATGAATAAATAGTACAAGTAGAATGAATTTCCTCAAAATGTCGCCTGGTGTGATTGCTTCAGTGGCTTGAATGAATATAAGAAATCATTTAATGTTTGCGTTAGTGAGCATAAAATATATATTTGTCTGTGCATCCTGCTTTGGAATAATAGTAAACTATTCATTATAACGACAGTTTTGATGTAAATCTGCAAACCTGATAGTTAATTAAAAGTGAAAAGTGCCGGAAATATCACGCAGGAAATAACTCCACCCTGATGCGAAACTCTCTCATGGTCAACTTAACGTTGATTAAAAGAATTCCACGCTACCATATTTATTTTCCATCAACAATGCGTTTACTTTCTGTTATTGTAAGAATAAGATTGACACTGGCAATTGGAGAAGCTAGAAAAGGCGAAGGATTTTCTATTCTCTGATGTATTTTGCATCTGATGTTTTGCAAGAAACTGTTGAATGTCTGCCTCTTGTTGACGAATTCTTAATCGGGTTTTGTCTTCCATCTAGCTTTGAAAATGCTATAAAGCTGGAATGAATTTCATTAATGTTGGCATGATGATGGCTTTTATTGATCGACATCAGTTTGCAATACAATTTTTGGAGAATATTTTAGCTAATGGAAGGGTATTTATTTAGAGATGAAATTGTTTGAATGTTGTGTCATTTCTTTCTTAAAGTTACACAGCTTAATGCAGTGCTGGAGGCGTCATTTATCCGTAGGTGTTGCTAATACGCTTGTAGCAGAGTTGCTTCCTCTTCTCATGATTTATTGACATTATAGGTTTGACCAATGAGTATTTGACATTCACATTAGTTGATGGTCTAGTGTCTTCAGTAACAATGTGAGGCAGAAAATATTGTCATCTGTAATTAATTATTTAGTTAATTAATTAATCGATGTTAGCATCAACTCCAGCATCAACGTTTTTCAGAGAATTTGCTTGTGTCTCAATATTCACCTTTAAGTATACACGTATTTTCTGACCAGAAATTTGCTCATCAATACCCCGAATTCTGAAAGTCGAGGGAATAGGACAGCATCAAAAGTTCATTCAGAAGGAACCAGCCATTAATTATTGAGTTGAGAGATAGTACTCCTTTTTTTGTTTTTTTTTGTAGCAACATGTGCGAGGCGTTCAGTCGTCGATACAGACCATGTAAGGCAGTACTCACAGGCAGTTTCGCAGGGTTTTGATGACCAAATTTCTGGTCAGGGAAAATAAAATACGTGGTTACTGAAGTGTGTGGAAGCATGCCGACGAGGGTCGGCCTGAGCGGCTGAAATGCCTCGTACATGTTGCTAAAAATAAAAAAAACCATCAAAGCAAGACTTTCTCTCACTTATAAATCAAAAGTGTTAACTTCAGACTATCCTTCTGAATTTCAACTAACAAGCGAAGCAGCTTTGTCAACTGACTCTCCTTCATTTTCTTGCACATTTTGGATTTCCTGACGGCTTCATCTATGCATATCAGGATAGCTATCTATGCATCGGTTTAGGTTTCTCATTAGCATACCTGTCAAGGTCTGTATCACCGAATGCGGGTGCTCTAATTTGTGTTTTTACAGAAATTATAATGAAGGATATTCACTTGTTTCGCAATGATTCCTTGTATTGTAATCCTAAAAACAATTTTAAGTTATTATATGACCAAGCCGTGCGGATTCATAAAACAATGATTTTTTTGCGTTATCGCTTTTATTTAGAATATAATGTCGGACAAAAACATTTCTAGCTTTATATTATGCACTCACGACTTAAAGGAGATGATGATGATCATAGCATTAAGATGTCAGATAATAGGATCAGAAAACAAGATTCCATCTCCTTCCTTGGATTGGCGGTTACGAAAGACTTGTCATGGAAACCGTACATCCAGTCCATTAGCAAGCAGGCAGCTCAACGCATTGGTAGTCTCCATCGTGTCAGCAGCTATATTCCACCACAGACTGTCTGCTATCTTTACAAGTCCACTATTCGTCCTCTGATGGAGTATTGTCGTCATCTGTGGGCCACAAACTTATCTTAACCTCCTTGAACGGGTTGAGAAACCGTGCCAATAATCATGGGTGAAAAACTTGCTAACAAGTTGCAGCCGCTGTCCGTCATACGGGATGTTGCTTCGCTCAGTCTCTTCTACAGGAACTATTTCGATAGAAGCAGCTTTGCAGTAAATGAGTGCGTACCCAAACCTAAGATCTTCTCCAGAGAGCAGAGCTAATGCATATCATGTGAGCTTAGAACGCGCACGTACTGTGAGTCGCTGGAAAAGCTTTTTTGTTTGCACGGCACAGCTTTGGAATCAGCTTCCCCAGACCACTTTCCCTGACCAATACAACCTTGATACTTTCAAGAGGCGTGCGAACAGGTTTCTGATGGGGACAGCCTAATCAGATTAGAAGATCTGTTTATTCCTTTTATTTATGTAAAACAATACAATTTGTTACTTTTCATCGAGTAACCCCTAGCTTCGTTCATGGCTCATAGCTGTGCTAGGGGTCAAAATTCTGTAAAATAAAATATTACACATAGTCACATACCCATAAAGCTATTGCTCAAAAAATAATCAATTTCGACTCTTCGAGTACATTTAATATTTGGGTTTCGTTCTTCTTCAAACGACCTGTAATTTTCTGCATATACTATGTAAGGGTTATTGTACAGAGAAGTGTCCGAGTGCACAATAACCATCTTGTTGTAGGTGGCATGCGTCACAGCTCTCCCATTGCGGTCACCATTTTCTAAAAGTTAACAAGTTGTCTGTTTCACATAATTGTCTACTGATAAGTGTCAAATCTTTCCTGAGAGACGCTATAATAGCGTGATTCCATGTGAGCTTATGATTAACGCAGTCAAATTAACAGCTAACAAAGAACCTGTGTGCATTGACCAACTTTCTCTGCTCGTGCACGTGCGCTATATCTAACTTAGCGTTAAATTAGAGAAGCAACTGTCCCGATAAGTAAAAGCCCTCTTCGGTCGCTGTACAGAAAACCGATTATTGTATCCTGTCCTTTTTCAATGCTATTATCGTATCACCTACAACAATTGTAGTTTCATAGTATTTGTAGTCTTTACAGTATTATAATAGTTATCCTATAATTATATATTTATTTATTTTTATGTCTTAGATTGTTATATAAGATTACATTTACATTAGATTTTTAGTTTAGTTTAGTTTTGTATTCATATAGGTATAGTAATAGTATTGTTGACTATAAGATTCTATATAATTATATAATTATAGATTTTATGTCTTATATAAGATTGTTATATAAGATTACATTAAGATTATAGTTTAGTTTAGTATTGTAGTCTTATAGTATGGTTATTCATAACTTACCGACGCACCACTGATGACCGCGTCATCCAAAACTTAAATTCGTCGGGTTATGGCCACGAAAAGTGAAGTAAAGTAAAACTTCAATATCCATATGATCCTATAATCATCCAAAATACAGGTCTCTCCCAAACCAGGCTATGAAGATTCTGGAAGATTGATGACCGCGCTGATTTTATATCTTACCTGCACAACGAATATGACTGATAATGGATTATCGCGCATAAAGAAAATCAATATATTAAATTCGATAATTCGACAGCATCACTTATTGATGTGGGTGAAAGTTATTGAATTGCGGTTATTGCTTCGGGCATCTCAATTTTTGAGATTCTCCTACGGACACGGCACGGGAATGTATGATAATGGCCTAAATTGCGAATTCATTCATACCCGGTCAGTGGATATGCAAGAAGGATTCATGGCAGCATACGACGTGGACCTAATGCAGGCTAAGCTTATTTATATAATTGAATGTGGTCACTATCGAATTCAGTCACATCGTATTCTTTAGTCACTATTTCTGAAGGCTAGACCCAGGCCAATGTTAGTCTTCTACATATAGGCCTTACTATCCTGTCGTGAGCGATCTAGAATTTCGCTCCACAATGAATATACCTATATAATAATATATCTTCCTCGTAGGTATATTCACAAAGTGGAAAGGTTTTTATTAAATTTCGCACCAAACAGTAGTGTTATGTATTGTCATATATTGCATATTGCACACAACCATTGGGAATCAAATTTCTTCTAATGAGCGTGAAGTTAACTTTGAAATTGATTTAATAAGAAAATGCCGTTTTCATGAGCAAGATAAAAAATGGTCAGTAAATAATGTCTTGAAAATCTGTAACAGGCATTGAATTTCTATTTCAAAAGGTTATATGTACGTGTACTATTCAAACAATTGATGGAAAGACTTGCAGATTCAGAAAGATTAAGCCTTACTTCGTAGCGGAAATTAGATGTGAAAAAGTAAACCTTGATGACATTGGAGAACGCAGTAAAGTTTCATTTCGCATCTTAGATAACTGGGTTTATGATGTTGAGGGCATGTCAATGTCGTATAATGAAAACTTGACAGAGGATGATATTTACCATCATTGATGATGATGATATATTAACTTCTCACTCAACACATTTGAATACTTCGATCAACTGTTGACTCCCAGAAGATAGGAAGATCTTGTATGCACATAAATTTATTTGCACAGATAAAGCGAAACTCCTTTGCTTCCATAGTTGGAACTGGGTCGGATCTGGACCCGAAATCGATGCATTTCTTATGGTCCAGACCATTGAGCAATTATATTCTGTATAGTAGGTAGATGTCAACCAAAATGTGCCACTGTTACAGTGAGAATTTCTTTGTCATAAGATTCAGTTTCTTGGGAGATTATGTTCCTGATTTTTTTAAAAAATGATCAATTTTAAAAAAGGTAAATTTTCCATAATATTCCTGTGCTTACATGTCAGCGATTCGCTACTTGAGATTTTAATATTTACGAGTAAATAGTATAAAACTTGGGAGATATCAAAAGAAATGAAATTAACTGATAAGAATTTTAATCCAAACGATAATCAAGTTGGTTATCAAGGAATTTTCTTGAACTGCATTGCGTCTTCATACAAGAAATTGAAAATTTATTCTTCCGCTTGACCCAATTTTCGAGTTTCGTTTGCTAACTGACTAAATTTAGTTAATAGCCATTTTTTCCAACAGACTAAATGGATCTGTTAAAGTTCAGAGATTTCATCCAAATTATTGACTAACAAAATGCATTCTATGGTTAACGAAAATCAAATGAAGAATTAAGTGGTTAGAATTATTGCTCTATGCTGTTAAAATCAAACTCCCATTGTACTCGTATATTGACAAACAAAATCTAGTTCTAAAATAGTCACGATACAAAATTAGAAATGATTTGACAACTGCAACCACGTCACACAAGTAAGCAGATGGTTCTACCGAATTGTCTAGAGATCCTTCTAAGTTTTTAAAGGCAAACTTTTTAAAGAGGCAAACTCTCAGGAGGCATTGCGTGTCAACGACATTTATCAGTGAGTGTAAAAATATCCAGCCTTCGAAAATGCTTGATTGTTATTTTTCATTAATCGATATTTTGAAAGAAATCTGTCTTACGAAATAAATAATGTTGCGAAGGAAACGCATTTTTCATTTATAAAGCGCCATTTTTCAGCATTTCAGATTCCTGGACTTTAATGTTCGATAAGTACAACTACAAGAAGCTAAGGGGATGCTTTGTTTATTGTTGCAATTGTTCTGATGATATGGCTTAAAAAGTTGCCAAAGCAGTTAAGAAAGTTGAACAGACTGAAACCATGGTAATATCTTACATTGCAAAGATAGAGCAGTATTTTACTGGACTATATGATAATGAGCTGCTTAGTGTTGATATTGCTATTTATCAAATATATATTTCTGCAACTTCCACCTATATTTCATTTTTAGTGATTTCATAATTGATTATTCGCTATGACTACAAAGATACATTCATTTGCGTGTGGGTTAGTCTAGACTGGATATAATGGGTTACTCCGATCTCAGTCATTGTCTGCAAATGGTATGTAGCCACAGAATTTCAGAATCAGATTTTTCAGTTTCAGATTTTTTTAATCAGTTTGCACTTCTAGCAAAGTGATATGATTAAACAATCCAATTCTGTGTATGTAGCAATCGAAAGAGATTGATGTATTTGTGGAGATTCATTTACCTGATTGGCTAAGCGCACGCATTGCAGAGGCAGCTCGCATCAGCGAACACATGAACCTCAGCAGACAGATTGTAGGCAGGCCTGTGAAGTGAAAAGTACATATCTTTGACTCAATTTTTCACCCTGATAAATTCATGAAATGGAAATATTATTCACACCGTTCGACTCCTCACAATCTAAATTTACTGACTGTGTGCGTTTAATGTGAGGTCAACTTTCATAAACGTCAGAATTCAGACTTAGATTTTCATTGCGTTCAATGGGAAAGTAACTTTTACCTCTTGCGTCTAGTTCTGGCTGTGACCATCTGTATTGAAGAATGTCATCTCTTGACCCAAACACGAAGACAAGGCAATTAATCTCTGTGACTGTAACGAATACAGATGGCATTTTTATGTAGAATTGTTGAGTAAGTTTAACATACGATAAACAATATACATTTAAAGGTGTGCTCCGATCAATTTCTAAGTTGGTCCGTATCGATACTTTAGCATCAGTTAAGTTGATGTCTGAAGAGAATAACAGCTATTAAGTCAATATAAGACACCAACAGCCTTGATACCCCGACCGCACTCGCTCGTCCTAGGAATCGAACCGAAGTCCTAGTGGCTTAGTGAAGAAGGTGCGAGCTCGTCTCCACCGCGGACTTCGGTTCGATTCCTAGGTCGAGCGAGTGCGGTCGGGGTATCAAGGGTGTTGGTGTCTTGTATTGACTTAATAGTTGTCATTCTCTTTAGATATTCAATGAACTACGACAGACCTTTGTTGTCAATCTATACTGTGACGTAGTCGTATGACATGCTAATATGCTGTCTCGCTACAATATGAACGCTGGCAGCGTTCTGTCAATAATAATAGGACAATATGCTGTCGATATCACTTATAGACATAGAAATAAACTGTTTATCTGAAGTTCGCTAGAATGGAAATTGACTCAAGGTCGCGGCACATCCGGGGGTTGGGGCATGGCAACCCCAAAAAATCAAAAACCTTCGATTTCTCATGTGATGATTCTAATACAATTATACAGACGTTGCAGGGTGCAAAAGAGAATGCAATGTGCAATTTATGTGCCGTTATTGTGCATTGCATGAAGCTTAATTTCCATTCTAGAGGTTTTATTGTCGTCAATTTCTATGCTTAAAGATGACTTCTGCCTTCATTCGCATTCCTTTTGAACCGTCAGCATGGCCTGGTGAAGAAAGTGCAAGGTCGTCTCTATCGCGGACTTCGGTTGGATTACTAGGTCGGGCGAGTGCGGTCGGGGAATCAAGGTTGCTGGTGTCTTATATTGACTTAGTAGCTGTCATTCTCTTTAGATAGTCAATGAACTACGACAGACCTTTGTTGTCAGTTAAGTTGACTTAGCGCCTTTAATTTGCAACTCGAGGCGCAATTCTCTCGCTACTTGTCGAACAGTTTTCGGTGATGACGTCAGCTGTGATACGGTGATAATAGCGGACAGCAGCCATACAGAGCGCTGGCTGTAGTATTGAGGTCTCAGCCGTCTCAGTTAAGTCGCGCTTGCTCAGAACTTACCATCTACATGTCAACGCCTACGTACAAGAAGGTTTATAAACTAGGACAAAATTCACCTTCATTTCTGCTGTCTATGTTTTGATTCATATATGACAGCTTTCCCATTGGCCTTCTCTGTACTTCCTCGTGAAATCGGCTTATTCATTCACTGCACGCTTCACTTGCAGACAGCGGTTCTTATCACAGCTGACGTCATCATGAGCTTCAGACAGGCGGATATCTCTTAAAGCAAATCGTTGCAGATAGTCCGGCAGCCAGAACGAGTTTCTGCAGGGAACGAGGCCGAAAGTGAGACTTTCACAGAATGATATATACACTTTATGCCTACTTCGAATCAGCACGTTTGCCGAGTTCTAGTCAGTTCCTCTTCTTGTTAGACAGGATCAAAGAAAAACACATGGAAATCCAATGGGACGCAGATTGCAGTTTTTGGATAAAAAAATTAAAAAAAAATTTGTATGTTTCTCTGATTAAACAAAAAGTACTAAGCCCAGAGTCATAATTTTTGGCATGAAATGTCTTCAAGTCATTTCCTTTCATCTTCATGCACTCCTGTCTATAAATGTAAACACATTTTGATTTGGCGAGCCTCTTAATGTCGACAAACACAAACATTTTGAGCAACTTTATCCACATTCATCCACATTCTCACATACATTGCCGATTAGATGCATGATGATAGCACATGTACATCATAGGAAATGACTTGAAGACATTCCATGTCAAAAATTATGACTATGGGCTTAGTAGTTTTTTCTTTAATCATAGAAGACATACAAAATTTCATTTTATCCAAAAACTGCAATCTGCGTCCCATTGAATTTACATGTGCTTTTCTTTGATCTTGTCTGACAAGAAGAGGAACTCACTAGAACTTGGCAGACGTGCCGATTCGAAGTAGGCATAGGGTGTACATCATTCTGTGAAAGTCTCACTTTCGGCCTCGTTCCCTGCAGAAACTCGTTGTGGCTGCCGGACTAAGAGTGCCGGATACGAATAAAGGTGACAGCTGATGCTCAAGCTCGCTTTTAAGACAACAAAATCAATGACGAATTTTGCCGGTAGTACACTTTTAACATAAGATATATATTTATGTAATTTAAAGTTGAAGAAATTTGATATTTGCGTGCTTATAGGCATGTGTGGTTTTTCACGAATACACATCAAATATTTTATGCAAATGATTATCGACCATCATGTCTACTCGTGCATCTAAACTTAACTTTCCTGAAACAACAAATTGAGGGATTGAACTCGTAAAGCAGGCCATCTATCTTCAAAATTAAAACACTGTTTCGACTGGCGACTTCTTAATTGCACTTGGTAAAACAGAAATACATGAAGCTTTGTCTCGTAATGAACTCGTTTTTTCGTAAATTCAGTATTTTCTGTTTTGAATTTCGTAAATTATTTCAGCACCTGGTAGGCTGCCCGATTATATCTTTCGTCTTTGACACCAAAGAGTTGAAGGAATAATTGTACTATGAGTCTTGCGAAGGCATGAAGGCAAGGTGAAAGCTGTTTTTCTCTCATACATCCTATCACACATTCGGTTCATCTAATAGAGCACTTTTACAGACGTTACCATGCAGCATATTTCAAATATTTGGATTTACGATAATGTCGAAGTGAAATTTCATATTTGTAATTTACAATTCCTTGCTCGTAGTACATCGCAATTATTCTCTAGACGCCAAGAATGTTGAAATCATGCGAAATTTTTTTCAAATTGCCATGAAATCATCGTTATCTGGATGTGAGCTACTTACATAAGCAGTGTACTGACGATCAATTTGACAACATTCCGCTTGCACTTAATATAGCATATTTCAACAAAGCAATTCCAAGGGTTCTTTTATGTCGGTAATTGTCAAAATCAGTTGATGATCAAGGGTCGTACTTTAGGGAATCGTTTCATCGTCTTTACTTTAATAATTTTGATTTCATAATAATAAATGTTCTAGGCCTAGTAGATGGCCGAAAAGCATCGCACTTGACCACAAGATTTGTTTTTTCCTACCATCAAAGGCTATCCTCCTCTCCTCTAAATCATAATGTCCGACAATGGATGATATTTCTGTGTGGTCTTCGTGGCGCAGTTATTAAATGCTTGGCCTAGTGATCTTTAGGTCCAGAGGTCGAGCCCCGTAAGTGTCATTGGAAGTCATCAGGAGAGGCATCCGCGCTAAAAGGTTGCAGCGCTCCAGATTAAAGTCTGACTACGTCAGCACCATGCAAGCCTCCAGTAAGGGGAGTAGTAACGTTAAACCATCATTTTAATGGAGGACATTTCTGCCTGTTTTATATTTTGTTCGTTCCTGCAGTTTGTCACAGCACATCACTTAGTGTGAAAAATATTTTTCCATTTTCTCGCTGATTACTATCTGTTCAGTGTGCGTGTTGCATGTCATGCTTTTTCTGTCTACATGTTCTTGAATATTTTAGATGACGTTTTTCAGTGCACTTAGGATAGCTTGAATTTGTTCCACAAATGTTGATCAATACCAAGAGCCGTCAAAACGGAGGGCAATTTCGAGTCCCTGACTCGAAATTAGTAAGGTATTCAGTCTGATGTCAGTTTAAGATTACATTGAAAAAGACCATGAATTCAACACAGAGGCTGAACAAAATATAAAAGGGAGGATTGGAAAACATATTCCCTCAATGTGTAAATGCGTTGAGAAGCTGTTTGAATGGATGTGCATTTACACATGTCGTCAGCGGAAGGAGAACGGAATTTCAGCAAACTCAGTCGCATGATAAAGAATTCTAATAGAGTTATTAATAATAATATGATAGCTTTTAATTAGTAAGTAATTAGCTCGGTAAAGAACAATGATGTTCTATGTATGTTTAATGTTGTCAATCGTAGCATTTTGAAGTTTCCTGTGCACCTAAAAAAGTCTGAACTTCTTAAGAAAACAAAATTATTCAAAATTAATTAGTAAGTGTACAATGCTGTTATTTCCTACATGTTCACATTTACTGTGCATATCAAAAGCGGAATGTAGACCTAAATCTATCAAGTGCCTCCCTCTGGAGAGCATTGCAATTTTTGACCTTGTCAGAGGCTTGCCCCGACCACCAAATGTCTCATGGTAAGCCTGATAATACCCGGGTTTGACGCAAGCTTATTAATTCAATCATTTTGTGGCGCTGAAATAGGTGAACTTCGAAATAAACATTGATTTTGCCATTAGCCCTACGAAAGTTATCAACGTCACAATTTGCGAAAGTAGAGATCGTCTTTACTTGCTTCGTTATTGTCATTATCTCATTTATTTCACCGAGAAAATTTCACATATGAACAAGAAAAGCAAAACGTTCCTTGGACGCCGCAGACACTGCGTTTTGTTATACATGAACAAGCAATCGCAGTAGGTTTTGGAAAGGCTGAGACTAAATGTAGCTGACGACATTCACCATGGATAAACAAGCTGATGGACTGCGCAATAGGCCAACTCCACGCATTGGTTATTTTTCCTTGCTCAAGTGTTCGACTCATCATAAAAAGAGATGGCAGTGTCAATTTGCCTCAGATGTAGATAAGGAAAATGTTGACGGACTTGAACAATTGAAACTAAACATTCCGTGGAAGCCGTAGAAGAAGAATGTTGAACTGCTGTATAGAAATTAGCGACTGTGTTATAGTATCACATGTTCATCGCAACGGCGCGAGCATTTAGAAAATCTTCAGTTAGCAGTCACTTATTCCATCATAGGTCTGATGAAGTAAGCATTTGTGATTTTTGCTTGCAATATCTGACAGATCTTGAAAGGAATATTTTGTCTTCCTACAAATCCATGAATTGGAAAGGGAGGTCAACCTCATTTTTCCATTGAACTATTGATGCGAAATCTGGATTAAGTGAAAATTTTTGCTCTTTGTATGTTGCTCCCATAGAAATTGATAATAACAAAAACCCCTAGAATGGAAGTAAAGGTTCATGCAATACACAATAGTGGCACAAAACTCGCACGCATTTCCGCTTAGATACACTTGTCAACGGCTGAATCATTGGATTAGAATCAGTCACATGTGCTATTCTAAGCTCTTCATTGGTGGTTCATGACCCAACTTAGTTTCCCCGGATGTGCCGCCACCTTGAGTCAACTTCCATTCGAGTCAACTTCAGATAAACAATCTATTTGGTTGCTCAATAGCATTCCGAATTACAACAACTTTTGAAAACTCCGTTTTCTGAAAAGGAAAAATTCATTCATAGATATAGTGTACAGCACCTCTGTCATAGCCAATGTTGTCCTCGTATAAGTATCTTCTAACCTAAAGAGTTCATCTGCATTTCGTCAAACCATTATCAATTACCGTATTCCCTCTAATAGACGCCGCCCTCCAATAAACGCCGAGGCAGAGTGATTAATTTTTTAATAAACCTCTTAGAAGTAGAAAAAGCTTAAAACAAACGTGCTGCGTTTTACTGTCCCACTTTCAATATCATATTTCTTTTTTCGCCATTCACGTATTCGTCGTCCATCTACATTATAATGCCTCGCAGCAGGTCGGTTTCCGATACTTTCAGCCTTTCCAATAACTTTAAGTTGAAATGCCATGTCGTATGACCCTTTGCTTGCCATTCTGATATAGGCACTGCATGTACATTGTCAAACGCATGAAAATCAATGGGAGCTATCATCATGCATCTCTATTTTGTATGGGATAAATAAATCAGAACAGTTCTGATTGGTAGAGATGCCGTAATGTCTGAAGGTAACCCACGTTGTTTAACGGAGTCGAACTCTCAAACAGCTGAGTCATCCTTCACTGCTCAATAATCTCGTGTACGGAAACAAGTTTCCAAGAAAAGCAAAAGGCTCAGATACTTAAGTAATCAATATCACGTGTGTGAAAACTGATTTTTCGTCTCTTCAGCTTGTCGGCTATGCTATTATAAAATTAATGATTGTGAGAACAGTCTTAACATGGTGTACCGTTTATATATTTTTATAAATGCCGCCCTCCAATAAACGCCGCATCTACAAATATACGAAGTAAAATACACGCCGCGGCGTTTGTGAAAGGAAATACGGTATCTGACAAATCAACTCTGATTTCTACATCTATGATATGATGTAAATGAAACAAAAAGCAAAATGAATTACCGGTACCGCCTTGTTTTAAAACTATGTTTTTGTTTTTAAGGGTCGATTTTTTAACTTCTCAATAATTTTACTTGATAAAAAAGGTGCATGTTGTCCTAGAATGAAAGCGGTCGCAAATATCAAAGCATTCTCTTTATCATGTAATCTTCTGATTCAATGCCGTGAAATGTTTGATATGTTTCTCATTTGTTTTTTAGTCAGACGGATCGAATGGATGCTGGCTTGATCATCGAGCTTTGGAGCAAAGGTTTGCTGTGGGATAATCTTCTTGGCTCATTCGTTATTCCATTGCAGCAAGTTTCCTATTCCAATACAGTAAGTGTGTCATCATTGGAACTGGGTAACAGACTTGCATGTATGGAATGATTTTTAAGATTAAGAATACAATTGAATTCAGGTACACACATCTTCTTACTGATATTCGCTCGCAATAGTTTTCAAATGCCACTTTCTGTAGAGATGTGACCAAACCGCTGGGTGTGCTTTCATGTTATCTTCGAACTGCAGTTAAACCCTGCTATTAAAAACTCGCTCTATTCTTGGGCGGCTACTATGAAAGGTCGCATCTGTCTGATTAAATTAAGATGATAATAGCTTCTTTGTAGATCATCAACAATAAGGCCTTCGGATGTTTTACTCGCATGATGGGAGAAATTTTGTACATGTAATTGTTGAGATCATTGCAATTTGTCTTTAGTTGCACGCAAACACGGGTATGTTATTGATAAATACAGGTGTTCCAAAATTGGCGCAGCTTTTAATTTCCATGCTAGAACGAATTTTTGCGCTCGAAAATCATTTTCTTGATGAAAAATAACATAGGAATATCATGAGGTCTCAGCATTTGAGGCGAATGTTCAAAATATCGTCCATCTTCGGATAATAAAACATTCACTCTTCTTAGATGATGTCAAATGCATTTGCGATTTCTTCATTATTGACTTCATCAAACTTTGTACCGATTTTCTCTTTAGTTCGTCAATAGCTTTCGGCTTTCGATCATGATGTAAACTGTCCTTCATTGCCATCCAAAGCCGGCAATCTCATAGCATCAGATCAGGGGTTTATGCCGTCCAAGCTGTTTCAAAGCCGCGTCCAAAAACCCTCTGAAGGAATTAGGCTCCATTAAAGTTACGGCAGCATGACGAGGGAAGTGAGGTGGTGCTCTATTTTATTGGAAAGTTGTTGTGGAGTAGCAAGCATTCTTTAGATTGACATTGTGGAATGAAGTCATTCTTCAGAATTTAATTGTAATTATTGCCGTTGACAGTGTTGGAGGAGAGAAACAACTCAAATTTGTGTTGCTGGAAAAAAGCTGCCAATATCGCAACACTAGACTTTTCAGTTGCAAAAAATTGATGCAATTTACTAAGCCATTTATTGAAAACATTGCTTCATCACTCCAAATAATCCTGACTACGAAATCTGCAGTGCTTATTGACCATTGACCGAATCTTATTCGGTCATCTTCATATTCTGCAGTGATTGCCTGATGCAAGAAAATGGGATCTTAAATGAAGTCCTAACTTGTCTTCAGTATTCTATGAAAATTGATCACGGCATTTTAGTCAGAAAAGCAACTGTTGCAGCTGGACAAGTTCAATGAGCTCGAAGATTGAGCGACATCACTTGCACCCTCTTCAAGGTACACGATTTTCCACTTCAAACTTTCTGCCTTTTCCAGGAGCATCGAGAAGACTGCAAGTCTTTTCAAATTTTGAAATTAGACGTGTGATGTCACAGTGACGCTCCAAATGGAGCTCTTAATCTCACATGCACATAAAGTTTGGTTTTTCATTTGCGTATAGCAGTGAACAATTTATACGTGAGTTGATAAGATTTCCTGATAACTTGCAATTAACCTTCCATGAAGTTTTTGATAACAACCAAAATGTATCATTGCTTAGAGCCATCGTCAAAAGTATCTGGTGCGCTATTTAATGGCTGACCGACCAACCACAGAAGCCGTGTTATTCGTGGCACGAATGACGCAACATTGGGTTCATTAGATGTGCTTTTGATGCTTTTATTACAGGCTCATGCATATTATAGGCCTATTGATATAAATGGTGATATCACTGTCCGAACATGAACGAATTTTTGGATTATTTGTTTAAATGCTAAAACCTCATGATAATTCTTTCCGTTTCTCGGCATAAATATAGTTTTTGATTGTTAAGTCTCGTTCTCAACTCAAAATCAAGAAGCTGCGCGTATTTTGTATTTTGTCAAGGCAAATGTATACACGCGCACATGCATGACACTTTATATACCAGGTACATAGCACATTTGGAGTTGATAACACACTAAATTAGAAGTCAGTCATTTAATTTCATCTGTTCATTTTTGGTTCTAGTAATTTGATTTGGCGAGCTTCGGACAATGTATTATCGACAGGATCACTACATTTATCAATAATTTGTACATGGAAGCTATCAGTAGAACCATTGTGATGTGGATGTCTATGAATCAAATAGTCACAAAGAGCAGTGACTTTGTTGCAGGCATTAATGTTATTGCGGTGTTCAGCATGCCGCAAATAAAAAGGGCGGCTACTTTTGCCGATGTAAAATTCTGTATATAATTTACAGCTAAGTTTATAGACAATAAAACGATCATTACAGCAATATTTATCATTGAGAATGTCACAAAGATAGCAATTATTATCATGATATCTGATTTTCTTTTTACTATTCAAGGCACTAGATAGAGACTTATTTGGTCTACTAATGAGATTAGCGTTTATGTTGTATTTGTCCATAAGTTTGTGAATCTGCGTAGTAGTATTGTCATCAACGAAATCTAATTTCAATTCGATGCGCTGTTTTCGTTTTCGAATTCTTTGAATTTTTGCTTTCACAAAATTCCTTATCAGTAAATCCATTATTGTGACAAATGTTTTTCAATTTACTAATAGCTACTTTTCTTTTTTCAGAATTACTACATCTATTTTGAACACAATTTACACCGTTTTTAATATAGTTTTGTTTTACGTGATTGGATAAATAGGTGTTCTTGTTCAAATAAATCCCTGAATGGTACTCTTTGACATACTACAAATACTCAACAAAATTGTACTTTGCTTCAATGCTAACATCCAAGAAGTTTAGAACTTCCGTAGGAATTTCAATGGTAAACTGGATATCGTTGACTCACAGAATTGAACACTTGTAAAATGTCTTGTGTTCAGAACAGAATTGTTCCGATGAAAAGGGCCAATGATTACGTCGTCGATAAATCTGTCTGAATAAACCCTGTGTCATCATTAATTCAAGTTTGCGGAGCCAGGGTAACCAAAGGTCTTCGGTTAAGTAAAAACGTCGTTATCTCATGCGTACGATGCATTTCGCTTGCCACCGGCAAGCATGGTCACGTTCTCAAATCTGCCATAAATACGCGGATTTAATTTAAAGCTATCATGCATAAGTTTAAGAGACTCCTGCTCTATCAACGATGCATAAATCATGGCGAAAGGTGGGGCATAATGGGCTACCAAAGGACACCACTTCTTTTGAATGTAGTGCTTGCCGCTATACTCTATTTCATAATTAAATGAAACATAATAATATCTTTTCAACTGCCTCTAGGTTCAAGCCATAAGTATCTAGCAGGTCCGAATACTTTTCGATAAAGAAAACAACTTTTTTCTATACCATCTTGAATAGGTATGTTTGTATATACATTCTTGATATCAAGAGAGACGAACACTTCACCATCACAACATTTGTCTATATTATCTAGCTTACTGATCAAGTCATCAGCATTCTAAATATATATGACGGTATTTATTTTAACAAGTGAGTGAGGATCTTTGACAACAGCCAATCAAGTTTCTCTGTAGCATTATTTCTACACGAGGCCATGGGTCTCAAAGGAAACTCATTGTCCACATTCTCTTTATGGTCTTTAATAGTAGTGAAAAAAACTAGCAGCTTGAGAGCCAACATTATGTAATCTCATGAAATCACATTTTTTGGAAACCCCACCTCAAACGTTCTTCGCCAGGTTGTTGGCTTGTCTCTCTATAGCACTGACATTACTTTTTATCAAGAAAGGATAATTATCACCATCGAGCAATACTTTTTCAGTATTCATTTTATATTGGTTTTTGTCAATTACAACCTACCTATTGGTTTTATCCAACGGACGGATAACAACGTTATCTTGTTCGCTTATGGCTTCAGTAACCCTGACATCTGTCAAAACTTTAGCATGTTTATTCATGTTATTGTCAACACTATTTTGCAGGTTGATAGTGACATACTATGACTACCCTTTTCGACGATGCCGACAGCAGCTTTGTTCTATGCCAACGTCGCAGTCCATAGCCTGTCTTTTAAGTCTCAGTGTTCATTCTTATATTATTTATGAATTTCTTATTGAATGTGCAGAAGAATGCGTGTCAATCTTACCTTACGTGGTAGCGGATTAGTATTCATGTTTGTTAGGTTACTCTATCGCTCTGCATATCAGACATTGCAGCTCCCTACTCTCACATTATCCGGTTCGCTCCACTGCCATGAACCGGCGGAAGCCCTCTGGAAAAATCATTGCAATCCTCGAACATTCTGTAATTATTTTATTTTGACTTATTAACAAGTCGATAAACAGAACTTTGATATCTAAAGTTGAAAAGGCAAAAATTCTTCGTTGCAAGTGTTTAAAATCGATGAAATGCTTGAAGAATGCATTGTACATACACTAGGTCTCACACTCAAATACTTTTCAGTATGTCTGCTACCTTTCATTAAGCCTAGTAGCCTAGATATATTTTTCAAATATTTGATGCCAATGCATCAATCTGTTTTATGTGCTTGCATCTCATAAAGTCGTTTCATATATACAGGAAATTAAAGGCGGGGCTGTGTAGTCATAACCTGCTATGTTGTTTCTGTGTTTGAGACAAAATTAGAAATCGTATATTCTTAGACCATTGAGGAATTTAAGTACCCGAGATTTTTGTTCGCGAAATGTTTTACATTAAAAGGCATGGATTGAAGTTCTGTCAATTGTGAAAATCCTTTCTGCGTCCAAAACAATAGCTAACCCGGCTACTTGTAGATCATTTTGCTTGCAATCAAGTCAGCTATTTTGCTAACTTTTCATATGAAGATGAAATGCAGGACGGATAGGGATAGCTTATAGACATGCATGTAGCTTTAAATAATTAATTATTTGAAATCGCGAGGGCAAGCATAATCAAAACTAGGTTAATTTAGGAACATAAAGAGAAAGAGAACTTAGACTTGCATGACCACTAGATATTGATTTCCTAAGAACTTTGGGGAAGACAAACTTAGTCAAAACTAGAATTTTCTAATTTTCTGGTAAGTCAAATATTCAAGTGGACAGCTTTGTACAAACTTTTCGTTCTGTTACCAGTGCAATCACGTGCTTTCATGTGAGCCTAGAACGTTCACGGTCTGTGACTCGCTCAAAAGCTTTTTGTTAGTACGGCACAACTTTGAAATAATTTTCCTCAGACAACTTTCACTGACCAACGCAGTCTTAGCAACTTTAGGAGACGTGCTACCGATGAGGACAACTTGATAAGCTTAGAAGATCCGCTATCCTCCTTAATGTGCTGCAATCTTATTCATTCTAGTTTAATCTTATTTCATTGAGTCGCCCCATTCTTCATTCACAGCTCTTTGCTAGAGAGATAAGATATAAATTTTGCATGAGATTAAATATAAAATTCGGGATTTATGCGCCTTTGTGCATTGACGCGGAAATGACCACAGCAACATTTTCATAACTCAATTACGAGGTAGGTGGCGAAATAGATAAAGATAGTGGCGATCTGTAGATCATGAACAATGTGTTCCATGATGAGCTCACTAATCATAAGCAAATTACGTCTGTGAAGGATCGCTAATGCCTCCATAATAGACAACAACACTCTTTATTTTGTTTTTAAAGGACATACCTAACCTCAGAATAAACTATTCTTGTAGTTGTCATTACAATGCGTGCATATTGACAGAATTTAGAGGGTCATTGTATAGATGATCAAAGAATGCATCGCTTTTTGACAGGAAGAACACGCAGCCTTGTACTACATGCTTGTGGTTGCAAATACTAAATGTCAATTGGGGTGTCGGATCGAACCGCTAATGTGCAGGGTTTCAGAATGATCGAATAGCTTGAATAATGAATGATTTATATGACGCTGGCATACATGCACGTGTACATAAGAGCAGGTAATAAATGTCGTCAATTCATGTTTGAATGTTTCAACTTCGAATTCTTAATTTTCTCCTTCAGCGCCATGTTTTTGTCATCTAGCCGTTGAAATGCATGTGTATTTTAGAGCTGCTTCAAATCACTTCCATATTTAAGGATGCTGAGCTTCTCATATTCAACTAAGTGATGAATTTTAAGAAATGGTTTGACGTCACTACTCCCCCCTTGCTGAGGGCTTGGACGGTCCTGACACAGCCAGACTTTAATCTGCAGCGTTGTGATCATTTATTCTGGATGCCCTTCCTTACGATATCCAATGACACTTTCGGGGCTCGAGCTCTGAACCGTAAGATCGCTAGGCCAAGCACTTAACCACTGTGCCACGGAGACTACTAACTGATGAATGAACATCGGGAAATGGCATATTATCAATTAGGTTTATCTTCCTTCAATACATGTGGTCGAATAGGAGGCTCATTGTTGCTCCGGAAAAATTAAGTAGTCCAATATGCGTATTTACAACGAAATACGAAATATTTGGTCGTAATACATATTCAGCCTTTACCAATGCAATTGAATTGTGTGGCTAAGACTGAAAGTGTTAATTTTTTGTCTATAATTTTCTTGTTAGAAAAAATAACACATCAGATATCTCCTATATATTTAAGTCTAGTATCTATCATGTACGCTTTAGCAATGCGTGCGGTACATGACTTTCTGCTCTTGCTTATTCGCACAGCCTGTCATTTCAAGCCGAAGCCCATACCGATCCTTGGTTCGCGAAAGCTCGGATACTTTCATATTTTTTTATGAATAAATTGTTCATAGTTTTTGATGGCAAATAGTTTCATTGAGGAGAAGCGAGACAGTACACCTGGGAAATGAAAATAACCTCCCGTCAGTTGCCATCACTTACTAGGAAGCGATAAAAAATTGATCGATTCCACATCCTTGTCGAAAGATGAGAGAGTGACCGGTAAGTTGCAGATTTCAAAATTCACATACTGGGCCATGTCAGTGCCTATTCTGTCATGCCCTGGTATTCTGTTGCCTTTTTTCTAGGAAAGTGTTTATAGTAGTTACATTGTTTCCTTGTCAATAACTATATATTTCGAACAAGCATATTTTTGTCTATCGTCAAAATTTTGTCAGCTTAATTCACATCAGGCAAAGGAATTATGCAAATCACGAGAAGAGAATAAAAAGGGATGGTCAATTACAATTACAACAGAGATGATACGCATCATACAGAAGCCCGATGTGACTCATCAGAAGACAGATGCTGAAGCATTTGTGAATATATCCCGCATCAAAGCTCCTTCGTCATCGAGAAATACAACATCTGCATCTAGCGCTCAATATTAACTGTGCGCAAGTTTCAATACGTTCATGTAAGCCTACATGACATTTTGCGCAGACTACATACTGATGTCTATATTTTGAAGGCTACTATATACCGTATATATTGAACCAATTCAAAAAATACTTCAAGGAGTTCTAGAATTATACTTGAATTATTGTTGCGTGCACTTATTCAAATAGCTATAATTACATGTACTTACGTGCATGTTGTTAGAAGATTGTTGTATGTTGATGATGGCGCTAAAAATGACAACCCATAATTATTGATTGCCAATTGTTGTTAATATCAGTCAAATATTGTCTGTTCAAACTTCACATGATTACTTAAATCAGGAGACCTATCAAAGACACCGGAGCCCGGAGTACTTTAAAAAGTATAGGACTTAGAAGCCCTGAAACATGCCGCAATCTGAACTCCGAAATTGAATATGTTTCATGGAATGTAGATTACCTTTCCATCACTGTAGGAAACCCAAATCGAAGATCTTCGCGTAGCATTCATCGATAAAGCTATGTCTTTCGGGCGTCACAGATGACTATCCTCAGGCTAGGAACATGACATTGTGACTCGACCAGAGCTGGAAGCCGGCCGGATTTTTCAGGCCGGGCCGGGGCCAGGGCCGGCACTAACATCCACCGGCCGGGGCCGGCTCACATTCCTGTTGTCGGCCGGGGCCGGCATAGGCCGGCTTTTTCGTAGTACGCCCATTTTTCTAAAAGTTATTATCATACTCCTGTCTAATGATTGAAATAATGTCTAGGATTCTTGTTTCTGGGTACCTCTACAGGCATAGCAGTCCTCGATTAATAGTTTTTTTATTACATGCCAAGCTAGTTGATAAAGATGTGCCTACTCCTCCACTTCATTGCGTGATAATTTTCTTGAGTTATAGGCTCTAGAAATGATTTAGTACTGGAATTAGCCTACGTTCAAAAAAACTGTCTCGTTAACTGTCCTAAATGCGATACGCATACTTAACAAGTGACAGCAATACGTGTGCATTATGTTTGTCACCAGATGCCACTGTAATTAAGCTAAATCAACTTATACAATTTTAAGTTATTAGATATGTTATACGTCTTTGACAACACTTTTTCTAATAAGTTAACGATGTAGGCCAGGCCTAATGCATTTTGAGCCGGCCATAGTATTTGTTACATTACTTTATATTAATAGTGCTATATTACTTATTGTATATTTTTTTAAATCCATTTAAATTTTTAATTCATAAATTGTACTGAATACGGTAATTTATGCCCCAGGTAAGTTAAACATTAATTAAAAGCAATGATGATTGATAAACAGATTAAAGTGTAATAATTCTTCTCATAACAAAAACAAACAAAAAATCCAAACTGGAATTCGGTAATACCATAACATAAAGCTAATTTTTACGTGTTGCAATTACATCAATAACAAAATATGTGTGAATAACGTAAAATATCAAAGATAAATCTCAAGAAAAAATATCAGTCAATATACCAAGAGTTCGTCTTACATGGGGAATAATTTGTTACGAAGTCCCTCATTCAAAACTGCTAAGACCTCAACGGCATCAGGTTTCAATGAGCTCCTTTTCTCTGTAAGTATACCCTTCGTGATGCTGAAGTGGCGTTCACTCTCGCCGCTGGATGCTTGTATCACATAGATTTGTCTGCTGACCTTTGATAAAATAGGAAACTTTTCTTCATTTGATTTCCAATACGACAAAGGATTATCTCCATCATAGCCTTCATGTATATCTGCTTTCGTGTATTTTTCGAACTCCACGTCGAAGTTAGAAATTTTTGTCAAAGAATTTGGGAGTGTAGGCGGGACTTTAAGTTTCAGTGCAGCGAATGGATCCAATCTGGGGGTTTTTTGCGAAGGACCAGCTTCTATGACATTATCGTAATCAACAGTGGTGCGGTCATCACTGGGACATGCATGTAGGCCTACTGTTATTTTCTCTTGTGACATCTGTCTGATACCATTTGAAGCGTCTTTGATCATAACAGAACGATCACTTGCGTTAGTTACAAAATTCAATTTGGAAAATGATGGATCAAGGACGGCTGCGATTGCATGCAATGTGTTCACATCAGGCCAGTACTTCAGCAGCATATATTTTCTCAGATTTGCTTTCAAGGTAGAGATGACTGAATGTTCATCCGGATCGACGCTGCAGATGTGATCTACGACGAGGTAGTATGTCGGGAGAACTGTTTGTAGACTGGGCCTATCAGCAGATTCGAGCTTGTCGAAGATTCCGTCGAATTGACGAAAGAAAACTCCTAACTCGGTCACTAGCGCAAAAGAAATCGATTCTAAACGATTATCCTCATTTCGTCGTTGAATTTCAGCTCGAAGTGCGTAAAAAGAATCCGCAAGACTGCTGTATACATTACCAAACCCACACCACGGACGCGTTTGAGAAAGTTTCTTCAAAGTTTTCGGCAATTTTTCTTGCAATCCCGATGTCTGATTTGCGTATCTTGCAAGGTCTTTGATGGCGATTTCCATTTCTTGTACGTATGGCTTCTCGTCCTTCGTGGCATTCCATGCGTTAGTCAAAACAGTGGATAGACGGTGTGCCATACATTGCATTCTTGATTTCTCTCGAAGTGCACTGACGATATTAGCGCCCTTGTCTGTAGTTATAGGCGTAGTATCCTCACATAGTCCATATGTTCGGAAGATATCACTGATTTCAGAGAGAATGTTCTTGGCAGTCTTTTTATCATGGGGAAAGACTTTACATCGAGCCATGAAATGTTTCACTTCATAAGAAGCATCCATCCAGAAAATGGACAGCTCCAGATTCGAACGGTGAATGTGATAGTCAGTCCACAAATCTGCAGTACATGCGACTTCATCACAAGACACGGCACTGGATATTCTTTCTTTCATATGGTCAATGAATCTTTCAAATGATTTCTTAACACAATCCCGAATAGTTTTTCTTACATACCAGATATCATCTACATTCACGTTGCCGTACTTGTTACCGATTTCTATCATTGTTTTTGTAAGTTGTTTAAGTCCTTCATTTTCCACATCGCAAAAACTATGCATCCCGGAAATAACAAATATTGATTCTGAATCTTTCACTCGTTCTGCATCCGACTTTTCAAGGCGTTTATGTCTGGTGTATTCAGGATTGACTTTGATAATAGTCTGTCTTGCACGGTCACCAGCAGTTTCTTTTCTAGGTAGACAAGTGTCCCAGTGTCTTTTGAGAGCACTTACTCCCCAGCTTTTACGAGTTCCGTCCTCCTTGACTTTGCTGTGAGTGCGGATCACCGTCGTCTTGCAGCGTTTGCAGGCCACCCAACATGGTAATCGTTGTGTTGTGCCATCCGATAATGTCTCAACAATATGCGCCACATTTTCCCTTGATTGATAGTGTTAATTTACGCGTTGACAATTTCATCTGAATCTGTTTATCAGTAATATTGTCTGGATCCATCTCATACGCATAAGATAGGATGCCAAAGCGTAGACAAAGAACAGCGAACGTCGAAGTACGATGCGTAGATATTGAACAGTGGACGGAAGCAGACTGACAATTACTGGAAGACGGACGGCTAATATTAAATTGTTCGATTCGTCTGGCACAGCAGACAGTAGACGAGTAATGAATAAGACTAAACGGGTAGCTGAGTGAGTGGCGAATGACAATAAGGGTCCATTACGTACAAGCTTGCGTACAAGTTATTTGTTGCTGCGCGGTAGGGTCGGCACTAGGGATTGCAATTCCGGGATTGGAGAAAATGGACCGGGATTGCAATCCCTAGTCGGCACTCCTGCTAATAAGGCGCCATTGAATTCTGAGGCAGTCAAGCCGTTGAACAAAATAGTTGTCTACACCAGCCGTATTACACTGAATCAAAACAGGGGGACGCGTGCGTGCTGACTTCGAGGAATATGTTGACTCAGCCACGAGCTATCTTTGTCACGAGCCACATGATAAGTTTATGAACCACGTGAATTCATTATAAACTTGATGAGTGATCTGATTCTGATATGCTAATGAATCCCAGCTATGGTTTATGTTTCAATCAATGAGTCAGGATTGAATCGGTTATCAATTATATAGGCTACTCAAAAAATCCAGTAATGTTGAGATGTTCGAATTATGATTCGAATCGATGTTCGAATCGAGATAAAATCAGCCAAAAAAGTCCATCAACTTGTAAAGCCGGCCTTGGTCATTAGGCCGGCCCGGGGCCGGTGGCCGGCTTCCAGCTCTGGACTCGACAATGCATCGAGGAGCAGCGGTTTCGTTCATATCACAGAAAATCTCGTGGAGAATTCACATGGATTAGATTAGAAAACTCGAGAAAAAAATACAAAGTGAACATCCTACTAAACAAATAAAATAAGTATTGTGAAAATTATCGTAAAACAACAAAAGAAAGAAAAATAAGTTTACACCGTGCAGTATTAATTCTGAAACTGGTTTGGTTACAAGAACTCAACTCTTTAGTTCATACAACTTACTCGTTCAGCCTCCTGTACCAGACGGCTTCCTTGTCGATGGTCACCATTTTCCTCTAGTGCACACAGCATGCCCTTCCGCGTGCACATGCTTCGCCACCTCGGATCTGTTGTATCAATCAACGTGAACGCTACTCCACAATGCATTTTCTGGTCTCAATGTAATGTTATTAACCTGCGGATCGTTGTCTGTGACGCCCGAAAGACCTCGCTTTATCAATAAATATACCATCAAGATCTTTGTTTTGGGCTTCTTCCAGTGATGGAAAATGAAATTCCTAGCCCTCTGTAAAATGCAGAATCTTGTTGAGATGCAGAGTCAAAATCAAAGTACAAACTGATTTCACATGTTTCAAATCAAATTTCATTAATTTGTGAATAGAATGTTCCAACCACTTTACAATAAACAAAATGCAGGTATAAATGTAAAAATCTACCGATTTTTCGTTGTAAAATTACAAAGCGCACCAACGTAGAGATGAATGATCATGTTATCTGTTAGTTATTTTAAGCAACTAGAGCAAATTATCCATCTTTAATACATTTTTCGAGATCAACATGTCTATGGAGAAGCACGAAGGGCGAGTCCTTGATGGTAAAATATTTTACTTCAAACGATTAAAACAGATGATTAGGCCTATGATTTAAGCAATTTTTAACTTTGCACGTCGAAGGCGTCATTTCTATTATATTTATATAAAATGATATGCAATAATGTTATAATGCAAAATTTAAGTGCAAGAAGATGAGAAGTTTTCGGATTAAACATTTATCTTATCTCAGTATTGCTGTTATTTCATTTTCGAATTGTAGGAAGGCCCTGGACTCTGGATACCTATCAACGCTGAACTTCTCTTGAGGAATGGCGTTATTGTTGGCAGTCAAACACCGACAGGGCATGAAATATTAATTGATGTTCGTGTAGAGTTCCCGCAAGGTAATGCAGTTTTGATGTATTTTCAAGAATATATTAGATATATATTATTTTAGAATATATTATCACAAGCATTTTGTAGCACACAATGTTTAGAAAGTGTGATTGAAATCTGAATGATTATGCATGTACAAACTTTAAGCCAGATGTCAAATACAGTACATTCTCGATTTTCCGAAGGGCAAAAATTCAATGCCCCGAAAAAGGGTTCGGATAATCGATGATGAGCTTAATTTCTATGTTATACTATACTCGAAGTGCATTAAACCAAGTTGGAAGAGGAGGGTGTGTTGATTCCATAAAATAAGAGCATCATTAAATGTATTGCCTCGAAAAAGAGGAAACTTTATAGTCATGAAACTACACGTTTTTGAAGTACGATAGGATTGGTGATTGCTTTATGTTTGAATGATGCTTTTGAGCATCCAGTTCACGTACATGAAGCAGCAAGTAAGTATTCATTTCTGTAACTTGCCTTGATATCACAGCCATGTGTCAAATGCCTACATTAGTTCACACAGCAAGTGAAACTGGGCAAGCCTCAGGTTATGGTGACGACTTCGATCTCGTCACATCTACAATTGCCTCTTCGTATAGATGCTAGTTACTTAGTCCGTCGATTCAGGGAGAACCAACTGCATGTGCAACATCTTGATTTTCAGAAATATATTTTGCAGGTGCTGTGCTATCTGTCCATGCATTTGGGCATAGGAAGCATTGATCAGCACGTGTGATTCCGATTTTTCAAGTTCGGATAATCGAGAAGGTGCTGTTCATCAATTTAAAAGTAGCTTTTGTCATGAAATACTTCACATTTAAATACGACGATTAAGATTGAGAAAATCAAGGTGTAGAGCAGACACAATCCTATACCAAATTGACTGTTATTAGCTACGAGCCGTTGTCATCTGCAATAAATACAAATACACTCACGTTTAGTATCACTGGAAGGATTTTGTTGCAGGCAGTTGTATAAAGCAAAGTTGTTTGAAAAGGGAACCAATTTCAGTTGTTCCAAATAGATAAATTAAAGGCTTACCATAGCTGCTAGAAGTAACTACATGTACTTATCTTGTTTTTGTAGTAATTCTACTTTATTTCATAATGCTCGCGTGAAGGACGGTGGTTTATTCACTGTTGCTCATAAACACCTTCATATTCTCATGTTTTTGAAAATCAATAGAGTAAAAATACATTGACTTTTTCTGAGTGACGCAATTAATTTCATCATTTAATAAGCAGATTCTGGTCACAGTATTCTCCGAAATCCTGGATGTTCAGAGGAACATGTAGTTGTTGAATCTCGATTTTTACAGTTATCCACTATCTGATCGCTAGTTTTGTGCCCCTCCTGCACTAAGGCCGATCGTATCACGTTAAAAAGCCAATGAAATGACATGAAGTTAAGGTCCGACCATGTTATGCTGCCACGTTGCCGGACAGCCTAACAGCTTCGTTGCATTTCTCAATTCTCCATAGCCAAGAAGACTGCTAACAGCATTAACGCACATCTAGCCACACAGACGGCAATGAAGAATAAACGCCAAACTAGCATGTCATGCGGCATATACTAAGTCACATGTTGCAAAATGCAGGAGGAAACAGGGGTGTTGGTATCTAGGCAGGTGCATTGCAAAAGACAAGGTGAAAAATATATTGCGTCAGTATTTTAAGGCTTTGCATTCAACAGAATCGGCTATAATGCATCAATCAGATTCAGAAACGATGCATATGTTCCTTCGTTCAAAAGGATGGGCTCTAGTTTTACTTTACCCCGATACTATGGTTTGTCGCTTCTTTTCATGTTATTTCCATTTGTTTTGATGTCATCGGCCCACTTCCTTTCCTTGTCCCAATTGGTATTGTTTATACGAGATTTTCCCTCATTTATCCCAGTTGTAAGCATTACTGATGTAAAACAGTCAGCAGTTTGTCTCTGACTAGCGCTCGTAGAGTCATTGTTATGATAAGGAAAACACCAAATATTCATCCTGCATTAGTGTAGTGTAGTGCATAAAGGTAGATTTTTTGCAGTTTATGAATTACATCTTGACCCGGATAATATATTTGTTCAAGGCCTCTAGATCAAGTAGAAATTTTCAATAACATTCTATGCAAATTAATATATCTTTGATTTTGAAAAGATTGGATAAGCCATGTAAGAATGCCTCAAGCTCATAAATAGATCAACGCATAATCCAAATGAAATGAAAAGCCAGTTTAAGTTTTGACATACCGTAAATTTCACAGCAAATAATCAGATTGATTTATACTCCAATTGTAATCATCTTTGGCATGATCTGCGTAAGAATGTGAAGTTTCCTGAATGTAAGGACAGGATCATTGGGGACTATGATCATAGCTGATGCACGAGTTTTATGCTTGTTAATTTCCTTCATAAGAGTGGCGAATTGTTATTTATTTATAAGAATATTTCAATGTTCAAATATTCAAATATTCTTAAATATTCATTAAATATTTATAAAATATATATTATAAAATATTCATTAATAGGCAGTCCAAAACTTGTAGCAAATCGTTTGCCACCTTCAAGTGTCAAGTATTTTCATATTCTCGAAAGCCGGTAAAACCTAGGCGAACCTTCTTACAAACATATTTGCACATTTCAAGAAAAACTGTTTAGCACTTTAACACCTTACGTTTTTTGTGTGTCAACTTTGATAAGAAAAGCATATAAAAGATCGACTTGTAAATTGCTTGTTAGAAATCGTCGACCTTATGGGGCACGAATTTGCAATTGTACGAGTATGGGGTGTAGTCAGACTGTAGTTCACAAAACAGAGTCACAACTCTACGTGATAATCGACTCCAGTGTTCTTCTGTCATAGAGATATTCACATTGCCGGTCATGACAATGATGATAATACTTTGAAAATCTTCGAAGCAATCCATGCATTGTGTGAGGAGATGTCTGCCAACTATCAGTTATTCGAAGATGGCTTATTTTCGATGAAACTAAAACAAAAATATAGTAGGCCTATTTCTACCATGATTATTTGCTACCTCATCAATGAGTTTGTAGCATCCTTCCTTTGAGTTTCTAAATAAAATATCAATTCTCCAATATTATTCTGTCTTACCTTAAGATAGCTAGCTCTTCTGGTGACATAATGACAGGCTTACAAACTATCAGTGTCCCGATCCATCATAAAGCACTTTTTTTGGGATTTTTTGTAAGAGAAGCATTTTGCAGTGGAATTACGCAGCAAAATGATTTTCGGCATCGGAATTCGCTTGTCTTTATAAAGTGTTCTATAATCGAACCATATGCGTCTTTGAATATTTTCGAATGGAAATAAAAAATGTCTATTCTATTATAATGTGTTTATGTTTATTTTTTAAGGACTTTCTCCGGATGAGATAATTACTTTGAAAGAAAAGTTTCGAGCAGTCAATGAAGCCGTAGATGATTCTGGTGAAGTGGTGAGAAACTTTAATACTTAAGTGTTTGTCTGATTTTTCTCATCATAATTTCTCAACTTTCAGGCCCACCTCGATACTCCAAGTACAACAAAGGTCCGTCGTGATTGTATCTCCGATGATTCAGATTACACAAGTGATTTGAGCAACTTCCCTCCTTCACATGAGACGAAGAATTCCGCCCTTAGTCCACTTACTCATTCGTCTTCTGCTACTGCTGTTGTGGACACAACGGAGTTGCTTGACGATTCATCCAGGTAAAGAAAATCAACATCACTCCATTTTATTAGTTTCTAATTTGGCTCCAACCGCCACTTTCTAAGTAACATGTTTTCATGATTCTAACATATACTGCCGATAATCACGAAATCGGTTAAGAACATTGAATGTGGCGGTATAAGACTCAGGTTGCATTTGATATAATACTGTATTAGGTTGCGTCAATCCCCGCTCTCGTCAGCGAACACATCCGTCCCCAGTTCGGCTTATAATTCTGATTATAATTATTTATTTAGCTTCCTACAAATCGATAGGATACTATTGTTTCAATTGAGCAGAACCTGTGATTATTACCCATGGTCTAACTATTGTGGTGTATTTTATTGCCGTTGTGCAGAAGTGAAAATGATGTGGAAAACTCCATACCGGATCGGGCTGATGCCTGTCGAGATGACTGATCTGCAGCGTTGATACGAGTCACAGAAATATATAGTCCTACTTCGCCATATTATGACATCTGTATATCCATGATGATGAAATTTCATCACTCACAGAAGCTTGGCATCGCTATCCAATCGTAAAGAAGGATGTTGTGCAGTTGTAGGACTTTCTTTGAACATGTGTGTATCATCTTGTTATTACTGTACTGGCGCAAAGAAACCGGCCTATCATTTATTGTTCCGAGGCGGCTTGGCTGTGGCCTGTTTTTAAATTAATTATTTCTGAAGGCTAGTGCTTGAAGGCCTATTGAATCGTGCGATTTTTTTCTTCATTTCTCCTTTTTATTACAGTACATAGATCAACAACTTCTATAAGTACCCTGTGAATAGCCTATATCATTTCTTTAGACTAGGGAGCTGCTATTGAGCGCGAATTTCCATGTAAAGCGTGTCAATTTCATTGAACATCACAAATCAAGTAAAATTAGTCATCAAAAAACGTCCCTCTGGCGCCCAGCGTCATTTTCTAGATATCTCCTACGTAGGATGGCGTTGAGTGGACATTTTGTTAACTGGGAGAAGGTATAGTAATGATTCCATGTTGACCTCGACGTCCGAAGACGAGGACACGGAAGAACGAAACAACTACCGAGAGGCAATAAGGAAAGCATACAGACTGAGCCCCAAAAAGTGAATGGACAACTATTTGTATATTACAGTACTTATCAAGTTTCGTACCCATTGTGGTGCATCTAGTGCAGTGGTGGGCAACCAAGTTGGGATAGCGGGCCATAAGGAGTGGCCCGCGAAATAGCTCGCGGGCCACCAATTTTAAAAGGCAGTATTATAGGTTTAATATTATTTTATTCCGTACGTTTAAGTGCACATATGGGTTGCTGTGCCGTACGTGCATATCTAGTGGTCGCATTACATAACAAAATGCTACTTGTAAATGTATACAACAGTATTGTGCGCAACTAATTTGTTTAATATTAAGGAATAATAATTTGCTTTCTTCTATTTATGTTAGTATTGAAGAGCGAATAGGTCTATATTAAATCATGGAAGCTTTTGCTTTGTGTAATTAAACGGTAATTTGACTTTTTGGTGATATGACTGACATTACCTTATTTCAACGAAAAAAAAAACGGTCTGCAAGTGCAGTGCAACAGGATAAAATTGATATTGCTACAATTATTGATTATTCTACATGTGCATGCGTGCACATACAGTGTATATCACCAAACATATATGGCTTTCAAAAACCGTGCATGGGCCTCCACAAATGGCAGTCGTGTGCTAATGCCAATCGAATTTTTGAAATATATATTAGTGTACAAATTACAATTAGTGCGCAAATCAAATTAAGCAAGAATATTTGAAAAAAGGGCTTAGTCCGTCAAAATCTTGCGGTTGGATTCCTCCATCCGTAGTCAAGGTCTAATTAATATAGCTAATTTCTAGGTTCATTAAACAGTGGTTTGTTACATAGAGCAACATGCTCAGTAGGCCGGCATCGAATACTATGTGACATAGCATAAACTCGCGGAGGTGATTACGAAAGGAGCATGGTTGGATAATTCGAATGTGAATTTTTGTTTTTTGTGCCATCATGTTGTTCATTTACAGTAGTTGTAAGTTAATGGTTTTGCAAATTCTAAAGATGATTCCTCATCCGTAGATGCACTTCCCGAAGGTCGAAGTCGGAGTGAGTCATTTTCACATCACCGATTCAAATAATGTCCGCGGGCCACTTTAGATATGAGAATGTCCCGGTGGGCCATCAAGTGGCCCGCGGGCCACGCGTTGCCCACCACTGATCTAGTGTTTTATCACAGTGTAGTTGTTGTTTTTGAGATTGTTGAAATACAGGAATTAGCATTCATTTTACAAATTTGCTTTTAAAAAATCGGCCTTCCAATAATTATTTAATTTTCCAAAGTGCCCAGCCGACGGCCGGTTTTTTTCGCCAGTACAGTAACTGCAGGTCTTTTATTGCGACACACGTTAACAAATAGGAAAGATCGAATCTATAGGCTGCATAATAGTCAAAACTGGCCCACCGATGGCTAATTTTTCTCTATAGAAGCCCTAACGTAATATGCATAAGATTGACCAGCAATTTACCGGTACATTGTATTAATTATGTCACGATATCAGCGGTTAGGGTATACGATTATTTTGTCCATATTCCTCAATTAAAATGTAATCGCATCATTTACGATAAATGATAATAGAAGCGACTTCTTTTCGAAGTAGTGGTTATCTGAAGAATTTCATGCTGTGACTAGAAAAGTATATCGATGTGACCATGGTAAGCGGAAGTCTGATATTAATTTCTCTGAACCTTAAAAGTACATTGTGCCGGTACATCTTAAACGGAAAGTTTATTAAGGATACTGCTTAAAAAGCGGAGCTACTCAAGAGTGGACTAACTGTTCTTCCTTTCCCATTAACAGTGAGGATTACTTCCCATATTACTTACAATCACTATCTTTTGAGGAGTATGAGTAAGTTAGAATTGTTGTTCAAAGTGAGAGAATTCGTCTTTTCGTCCTTTCTGTTGAATGACAAACCTACATACGTCTACATCACAGAGATGGATTCGTCTGTGGTGCAGACAAAGCAATTTATCTCTGTGATTTACATGTATTTTTCATCGATGAATTGATGTTTTTCTTGAGCGATGTTTCCTATATACCCATTGATTCTATTTGATCTATGCATTCTTTTAGTTGTTGTTTGAATGCAATCAAATGTTGTTTACGTTTGTTTTGAAACAATGTAGAAGAATTGAAAAGACAGTTTCAGTATTGCATGTCAACGGAAAAGTGTAAACACATTCGACGCAATATAGTATTTTACAGTCCTTCAAGAGAACTGAAATAAAAATGGACTTTTGCTATTCCACCATTCGACAATGCTTTTTCGCCGCAGTTCATCTGCGTCAATCCATTCTGGTTTATTCACCTTCATAAAATAATCCGATACTTTCAGTTTGATTCGAACGCTAATGATGGTTAATGGCACGTATCTACATAGATGATTGATAATCGATGGATTGATGCCAATTTAGATAGCGATAATGCGGGTATCTGACGACAAATGTACAAATTATGGCAGTGTCATGCAAATCAGAAATACAATAAAATCTGACATTTTAAGACTTACTGTCGCTAAAATAAATTCAGGAAAGTGAATTTAGGTGTTTTCCTAAGATTTAACATGTAAAATGTAGTATTCAGATATGCATTCGAACCAAGACGTCTCAAATGCAAATTCTCTTGGTGGAGATGCATCGCGTTTCAAAACGAAGTCGTAGCAAATATGCGCACATCAAGGCAAATGCTGACTGTCATAGTGCTGCATCGAAAGCGCCACTTCTCAATCTTTCCTGTCCAGTAACTGTGGTCAGACAAGAGAGCAAATAGGTTATGCTTGGAAGAAAATCTTAATAATCTCTGAAGCCCATCATAAGGCCCGGATTTTTATAATGTTTACTCGCATGCTTGCATAAATCATGATTGATAGAGATGTCATTCACAATATGAACGGAACTCGCAGGTCACTATGAGGATGAAGATGACTCAGTATGGAGAGCATTGTATATGCAAGTAAATCGATAATTACTGCAGCCTAGGTACTCTTGTGGTTGCTGCCTATTTTCAGATGATGGTCATGCAACCGTCATTTCTTTAGCAATTGACCTGAACCTGAAATTTTGGTTCATTTTCCATCCACACGATGCTTCATATTGTAATAAATAAAATAAAATCAACATGCTTCTACGCCTATTAAACTGCGGTGCTATCGCATTCCTGCGTACATGGAAGGAAATCTGCACATCTCAAATTTAGACAGAGGTGATTGAATTATGACACTGACCAGAAGATAATGTCTCGATATTATAATTTTAATCGGTAAGAAACACTGATTATACCACCGACAAATCCGATATGTACCATATAGCATTTATTCTGAAAGATGTAAATTGGTTAATATCAGCAGACGTAATATCATCATCAGTAGTGAATCACCACATCAGCTCATTCATGTCGTTATTGAGTGTTTAGTGCTTATTGTTCTTGTCAGCTTGTTCTTAAAAGATGCATCATTCCTCAAATTGTAATCCAAGCTTTTTGAGTAACTTTGGGATTTGATCTTTTTCTCAATGATTCGTTGTAATAATATGTTGGTAAACGGGACATTCAGGTGTACTTTTAAGAAGTGGATTTGGTTTCATCAAAGCATTTCTTATAAAATTGCATTAAAGAGATGTTTTTCATTGATTATTGCATTTTGGAAAAACCCACATGCTGCATACTACTTTTAGTCTGAAATGCGACCTGTACCAGTGTTTTGGTATATTTGGTTGCTTTTTAGTCTTCATATACAGTAATTAACAGTTTCTACATTTTCCTGATTTGAATATTTTATCTATCTCGTTCATATCCATTATTCAATTGCTGTAAAAGTTTAACAAAATATCTACAAGAAACACGTATAAAAACAAAAGCACTTCCTTTTCCTATTTACCTGACAAGGGTTTTCACTAAAAGGTTTTTGAGAATCCTGGATACACCCTTTGTTCATATTCAGTAATAATGATAAGTAACTCCGCTTAAGCAATCTCGGAACATATTAGGATGGACTCCTATTTGCAATACAGGCGAGTGCTCATGAAGTCAAAACGAAAGTGGTTTTGATTGGCAGTTCAAGCTATATGATGCTTGTGATGATTTTATGTTTTGCTGATTGTTATTCAGCAATGCTTGTGTAATGAATACTGTGATTGAGACTTGTTAATTATATTTATTTGGTATATGGTCGGGTATTGATTTTCGAGAGGATCTTATATTCTTCAGATGTTCATCTCCCATTTTCTGAAGATGTCGTTAAGAGCTTTTACAAAGAGAAACGCCGATATCTTTACCAGAGGACAAATGAATATCTGAAAGGCAAATAAGCATTTGAGGTATCAATGTACGAGCTTTCCTAAAGGAATACAAAGTCAAAATCGTGATCAAATAGCTTATTATATAGCTTGCGACTCATCTAATGTAATATACATGCAATTGACTTACGCGGTTCGATTTTGCTTGCTTGATTTTGATTTTAGATAGGTAAGTAACGCAGATCTTTAAAAACATCTGGAAGAGGAGTGTGGTTGAGAGCAATTATTATAATGCTCATACCACAGAATTAGATATTTTGTTTATCTGCTTCGAAGCGCACGCAGATGAATCGAATTCTGTGGTGCATACACTGAATCGAATGTTAGCCAAGACAGTGATATGTGCTTTGGTGTGTGCGTAGTGATATCACAGCACGCACGCATCTTTTACTGGCTCTGGTTTCCTCCGCTGATAGCTTAGTTTGCCATTTCCTATAGCAAGCGATGCACGAATTATCCATTCGAGAAGGAGCAAATTGTCTAATTCTGTGATGTGCCATTTCGATATTAAGGTTACATATAATCCTTCCTTTCTAGGAAACCGAAGCGCGCGCAGATGAATCTAATTCTGTGGCTCATACACTGAACTTCGTTATTCCGGATACGCTGGACCACAATCGCTCACTTTTGACTCATCCCTTTAATTACATGCAATTACTCGCTTGGTAATGGTTTGTTATTATGTTTATTAGCATCATGGTGATTAAAACTGAGAATCTGACTGGATAGTGCACTTTCGAATAATGCATGCATTCTACCCATGCGTGCCAATAAGTATGAAAAAAGGTTTGGAAAAGCTCAGATTTTGAAATAGTTCGTCAGAATTCGGTAGTTTGCTTCCTTATTACTACTTCTAGTGCGGTTATGGTAGAAGACGACTTTCCAGAGTGGCAAGGATGTCATTGTTCACTGCTACGTCAACTGATGGCATGTCAAGCAATGATTATTCAAAAGCTAATCAGCTGTTCTATGCGATGTCAATCTACGCGCGATTCATGTCGATATTATCGAATCATACTTCAGAATACATGCAACACCGAACTATCGGCTCCCAGTTTTGAGTACCTGTATTCCCGGTTATCGTGTATAATTGTCGTTGTGGAACTCCATTCCCATACTTGTTCGTCCGGATAGCGAGATTTCCGGATTATCGAGATTTTCCTGTACTTGAAAGCTTTGTAAATACTAGGGGATTGTTAAATAATTACGTAATGGTTTTTTTATATTTTAAGTCACTAACGACTGTTGATTGCTCATAGTTAGACCATGCCCTGTAAGTAGGTCACATCATTTTTGAAATTTGTGTTTTATTGACTATTCCTGGTACCCTAATTTAGACGAAATATCAGTAGCGTGTTAAAAAGTCACATTTAATGGACACCTGAGAAAATTTACTACCTGAGTATCTGTTTGAAACTTATCCCGCAAAAGCAAACGAAAGTTATAATTACGAGGAAATTTTGTCGATCAAGTATGAACGGTCAAAGTTATTGTTGAGCAAAATTCATTTCAACCAAATCGAATGTTTCTGATAAATGTGCAAAAACGGAGATAAAATGGAACAATAAAGTCTGTCCTGCATGTCATCGGCTGTTCAGTCTTCTGCTCTGTCATGCTTAACAGAGAGATGCACTATAAATTCTTTGTTGGTTATTCATCGTTCCTTCTGAATTCATTCTTGAACTTAGATCGCCTTGCAGCTCATGGGTAGTGTAGTCTTCCTGTAATTTCCACATGTGTTGGACATGCGCTTTCCTTTTTTTATATTTGCTGCATGCAAAATTACGCAAAAAAAGCATGATAGCCCAATTTATTCATAATACATCAAGCTTTTAATTACAACTTGCTGTTTTTGCCATTGTTTTCAACTATAATTTTTCTCATAACCATTTTGATGTTGTCGGCGACCAATACAGCACTGTAAAATCTATGATTTTAAGCCTTTGAAAACGCGTCTTTTCTTTAAATCACTTTATTTATGCTGTCACGTTTGAAGACGGTTTCTAAAATCATAACATGTATAATAAGGTACATACAATCATTACACAGAATTTCGAATGCAGCAAAACTTACCAAATGGTTCATGGCTTAAACAAAAAACAGCATCTCATGAAAGTATTTCAAATTGTAGTAGAGTTCCATAGCGGCATTAGAAGAAAGATTATAGCAATCACAGTCAAGTTCTACATTACATAGATAGATAAAATTTTATAACGTAACCGACGACGGAAAACAGGATATCAATATCAAGCGTACTGACAACAGACCAAAGATATCACAAATCACTCAAAGCACAGACATCGAAGACAACCCAGCATCAAAGACTAATTGCGAACAAACTTAGCACAGCACCAGCACTTGTACATGACTATATCTACATCAGTGGTATAGAAAATTAGCGAACATGTGCTTACTACTATTTTTTGCTTGTCAGTACATGTAATGATATTGTTATCAGCAACTCACAGTCTCTAATCACTCAAATATGAGCTTACTTCTATTTACCTGAATGCCTTTGACAAGATGACTTCAACTATGCCTCGGCATTTAGAGTCGTAGGTAGTTCAAAAATGATGTATTGATTGCTGTAAATGACAACGATTACTCTGATAACCTGATGAATCGATAAAAATGTCGTTTTCTTCTATGTTTGCTAAATGACGTAATCAATGAGAAGTGCCAAGAAAGTAAGATGCTAATGACCACTGGTTCTCCACTTAGTAATGTATATTCAGCTTCTTTCACACTTTTTCACTGAAAATGATAATTCTTCAATTTGTAGAACCAAATAACCTATGACTACGTGCACGAGATTTTATCGATCAGAGATTTGTATTCATTATTCAGATCGACGAATGTTTATTCATCATAACAGAGCATAATAGAAATTTCTAGTTGTATAGATGAAATTATTAATTAAATATTCTGTCAGCAAATATCCCGATAAGGCAAACAAATAGATATTAAAATAACGAAACAGAGAGCACACTTTCAATGACAGGAGCAATATTGTGACGCAAAAAAGAAAACATCTGAAGCCAAAAACTTCAATTTCTGTCGAAACATAGTTTGCATATGTATTTTTTGGTAAACGAAAATCAAATTGAAATACAGGTGGAAATGCGTCAGAAGTACTACACAATACAGTCATAGAAGAAAGAGGAAATGCATGTTACTACACAGATACTGATAAAAATCTCAAAGGCCTTAATTGACGTTTCATAGCGCATGTAGATGGTACATGCTTCTTCGCGCTGAATGTGACATCGGTTGGACGTCTTGACCCGACGGAGATGTTTGGCATTATCTGGTGAATCACATTCATGGCATGACGCCTCTGTTTTAAAGAGGATTGTCCAGGACAAGTGCAGTCAGATGCAAGAAACGTCTTTGGGTAGGGAACAAATTTATTTATTTAGCAAATCTCAACAAATGTAGCCACCACGAGACATGTTTCGGCCTGTTGGGCCTCATCAGTCGTGGGTAGGTTTGAACCAGCGACGATGGTGCTAGAGGACGTGCAAGCATACCCTCTAGCCACAAGGCCACCGGACCATCTGTTGAGAGCGCGAATTAGCCAGGAAGGCACTGCTTTAACGCATATAAATTTATCAATGGCCTGGTTATTTGTCTCAACAAATTAATTTATGTACACGGTTTTGGACTGGCATACTCGTGATGCATTCTCGAAAAGACTACGAATTATAGAAAAATATATGCACGTACATCTCAAATCAGATTGGGATACTATCGGTTTGAAAGTTCTCAAACCGAGCAGTCTTTGATTGCCTAATATAAGGATTATGTTGGTGTGACTATCCAATGACACAGTGATGTGACAATATGACATACGTGTAATTGAATGTGCAATTGAACATGTTAATAGAGATTGTTACTATGCAGTGATGTGCTCTATGAAATTCACGTATAAAAGTCAGACAATGAGATATTTCTTTATTTTCACTTTTTGAGTTTTTGAGTCAAGCAGAAAGGAAGGAGGATGCTCTCATGTATGTGCGAGTAGACCTGTTCTGCGAGTCCCTATTTCGCTAATTGAATCTCAGAAGGATAGGCATGGATAATTCGTTACTGCACAGCATTGCACATGATATGTGCGAATGCGTGTAATTGTGATCAAATGCGCTGACCCATGCTACATTATATTGCATCGATTGTATCAAAAATTTTAGTCTTCTCAATGATCAAACGCTGAGAGGTAAATTTACTGAAGCCAAACCTACATATATGAGTAAGCATACGTAAATTATGTATGCTATAAATAGGTACATCTGAGCTTCTACAATCCCTGTGAATTGAATTTAATGGAATGCTAGTATTTATAAAATCATGCTCTGCTCATACATTGGCACACTTCATTCGAGCACTCGAATCACGTCTCAAGGAATATTTGAATAGTGATTATTCGAGAAATGCCGAACCTGGATATGAGTGATATGGCTGGAAGGAGGGAGGATTGAGTGGATTTTGACATAATCTAGATGGGCAGTCTTATTTATCACACGGATTCCGGGATCTCTACTTTCCATTCATCATCGAATATGCCGCATTGTACAAGTGAGTGCTCTTTGGATCTCCGCTCTTATTGCTTGCAGAGCCTTATGTTGTCGAGTTCTCCAATAACACAAAATTTTGGTTTCATTATTTGCAAACAATGATTGTTCAAAATGAGAAATATTGATAATCATTTGTGATGCCACGATATTCGTACGTCCTTACCCACTGGCTCCAAACAGACGTAATCTTAATGAATGATCAAGCTTTAATAATGACTAGATAAAGATCCAACATGCAAACAAGTGAATATTGGAGGGAAGTGAACATTAAGCCGTAATTCTGATTAACTCAGCCACAGATGATTCAGGACATCTGTAGTTGGGCTTTAAATATGAACAAGAGATAAATTCCATGAAATATAGAATAGTGACTGTTTCGTATTATTCCTCTGAAATATTCTAGTTGAAAGATAGAAAGTAGTAAGTAAAACTCCACTTCTGGATAGCGCAAGATGGCCGCCGTCGCTGACGCCCCCCCCCTCTGGAACGGCAGTGTCGTGGTCGGCCGCCGTGGTGCTTTGAGTCTGACGTCCCCCCCTCTGGAACGACAGAGTGTCGTGGTGTGCCGGCCAAGTGAGTCCGCAAGTTTCGCTGACGTCCCCCCCCCTCTGGAACGACAGAGTGTCGTGGTGGACTTGGGCGACCGCCAGGTTTTGTCTTGAGGCTATAGTGTGTGATGTTTTTCGTGCAATCTGATGAATGTTGGGTTGAAAATGGGCTGTTTCGAGTGGAAGCAGTGCTCGGATGTGAAAACGGAGGCCAGATTCGGATTCAGCGTGAAATTCTGCATCGGTATGGTGAGTTTCAAGTCAATCGGAGAGAAAAATTTTCACTGACCTCCCCCCCCCCCTCGGGAGAGCTCGCTTCGATTTTGGCTTCCAGTGGACGGATTTTGTCGTGCCATAGCTCGTTTGAAAGCTAAGAGTGAGACAAATTCACTGAAAGAATCGGCTTGTTCATATCTGTCTTCGTTTAGATGTGAGACGCCATTTAAGATTTTAGGTCGGAGCTCACCTGAAAAAATCCTAAGTGTCAGAGTGGCTTTGTATGGGTAAAATTTTGAAAATTTTCCAAAGTGTGTCATTTCGACCTGGGACCTTCACCAAAACATTTTTCATCAAATTTCACTGACCTCCCCCCCCTCCCCCCTCGGGAGAGCTAGCTTCGATCTTGGCTTCTAGTGGACGGATTTTGTCGTGCCATAGCTCGTTTGAAAGCTAAGAGTGAGATAAATTCAGTGAAAGAAACGGCTTGTTCATATCTGTCTTCGTTTAGATGTGAGACGCCATTTAAGATTTTGGGAGATTGACGAAAAACGACAGAGTTAGAATTTCCCAAGAAACAGCTCCAGCGGGCGAATGAAGGCTGGGATTGGTAAACGGACCCAGATTTGGAATCAGCTTGATGTTATTGTCCAATGAGGATCATCATCCAATGAGAATCAAGCATTTCTATATAAATAGCGAGCCTTCCACAGTGAGAATCATTCCATCGTTGAATCGCACGAGTGACGGACGCACATTTCCTCTCTCTAGTTCCCTATTCTATTATCCAACTAAAATGGTAAGTCGCTACTTTCCTCCCTCTCCTCCCTTGAACGTAAACTTAATACGATCTTTTCCATTTTCAGGCATCTACTCCATCTGCTGCACTAGTAGGACAAAATGGCGGTCAAACGTTACAAGGTTCGCTACGATCAGATCATCTACAAATGAGGCCAGTGGAAGAAACAACCAAGGTACATAATCCTACACCGCTACAGCGTAAATTTAAACAAGTCTTGCGTTATGACGATCATGGCGTAGTACTCCAAACGGGAATGCTCCCTTCCACGGCTGTCAAGATAATGCACAATCAGTATGGGGACTACATACTGATCCCCGTGAGTCCGTACATTCGCCACCAACTTGATATTATTGAGGAGTACGTGACATTAAATATGGACATTCCTACTCCTCTTGCTCAAGAGTGGAAGGCGAGAGATGACAAGGATACTCCCTATAGAAAGATTTGGGATGGTAATCAAATTTGCCTACCGGTATCACATTGGTGCACTTACTATAAGAAGGAGGGAGATCATTCAACACCCATCACATGCGACGAGCTCGGAGAAGGTACTTGGGATATCCTTTTCAAATTGAATGGGCTATATTATGGTCGGCATAAGGATAATAAAATAGCCTCTCTCTCCATGCATATGGAATCCATCCTATATATTCCAAAACCACCCAACGTGGACGACATAATTGATCAAATCCTTAACAGCAGTGGTACGAAGCGCAAGTCGGAGAAGAATGCTGCATCAAAACGCAAATCAAAGAAGGAGAATTACTAGTCCTTTCCTAACTCTACCCTATGACAATTCGCTTATGTGCTTTGGGTGTCGTAGACGTGGTCTTATTAGATACATTTTACTTCTTCGTTGCCATCATATCATTTGTGTATTTTGTCGTGAAAAGCATCTATGTAATTCTTCATTTTGTAATATGTTATAGAACGTTTCCTTAGATGTGTAAATTTCCGTTTTAGGCTTCTATCATCATTTTTATGGATTGTGAGGATGAACCTGTACAGGAGCTCAGTGCTATTGCTATGAACAATTGGACATATCAGATTGTCAGTGTCTATCATCAACATGCCAACTGCAATCCCAATGTTGATCAATGGGCGAGAAAACACATTCATGGACTTAATCTGAAATATTTGCAAGACTATGGCTTTTCTTGTGAGAGTGCTCTTCTTATTGACTTTAAACGATGGTTAGCTGCTTTCAATGTTATACGCATCTTTTGTAATAATCCTGGTAAGGAGAGGAAAGTATTTCCCAATCTAATCATTGATGATATTTTGCTACCACCTTGGGATAGTAGAGTGAATCAACATTATCATGAAGTCACGAAACGTTTTAAGGATTTGTCTGTTCCTATTTTGTCTGTTCGTTGTAGTAGCTACGTTCATAACCAATGCTTCTTTCCTCCTTACCTCAGCACTGCCAAAGTCCTGTATGGTTATCATTGCTCGCTGTATGATAGTTACCAGCTGTATCTATTTTATCTCTTTCAAACCATTGATTTATAATGCATGCTTGTTACTATTATTCAATAAATGTTACTATGAGAAGAGTTGTTGTTTTCATGCAATGGATGGGTTAGATAAAGGGCGATCATGTCTTTCTCAAACGACTGCGGAACATTACATTTTCATAGGCAAAGTTTAAAAGGAGCTGTTCAAGATTATGTGATAAATTTTCATAAAGATGAGACCGACATCGAAGCAGTGGTCGATGATGCTAGCACTCTATTTCTAGAGTTAGTGAATACATTCTCTGATAGCATTGTCATGGCGCGATTAGTTGCGAAAATTAAGTTTAGTCATTTTGGAAAGGAAGAGGTGGAAAGTCGCTCTTTCCATTTTGCTTCTTATTCAATGGAAGTGGTAGATCACCCCGAAGAATTTTTTAAAAGACATATGATAAAAATTGCTGAACGTCTTAACGCATTTAACCATCATGGTAGCAGTCTAGTGATTGAAGCGATTTCAGATATTCACATTCAACTTTCCATAAAGGAAAATTGAAAATGCAGTGGTACTTGATTGTAGCACAACTGGTTTTCGAGCTATGTCTGCTCACTCTCGAAGTATATTCCTTCTGTACATGCGTCTATTATTTAGAAAAGGCTAGCAAATTCATATCTTCAAAAAGACTTGCTATAGACATCAGTAACGGTGAAACTATGTGTTGTGATGTATGTAAGCGAAAGGATGGAAATGAAAAGCGCATCTTCAAGAGATGTAAGCATGCTTTTTGTCAACGCTGTTTCATACGTAATTGCATTTAACTTTGCAAATGTAACCACTGTGATATTGCTCATTTCGAGTGCCACTTATGTCGCAATAGTTAGTACCTATGCAAATGTGGTAAAGATAGGTTTTAGCAAAGACTAACACGGAAAATGGCGAAACGTACAATGGCGAAACGTAAAAGTCAAAAGTCTTCAAAGTTTTCTTCAGCCATTCAAGCTCTCCGACGAATGAAAGCAAATCAGCGATACAATGCTATACGACATGCCAACGATAAATTCATTCGTGAAATTATTTCTCATGTGAGAAAGTTGAGGACGAAGAAATTAGCGCCAAAACAACGAAAGTTACTTAAGCAATATGCCACAAAATTGCGTTTCATCTCCAATCCTAAAGTCACCCTTCAAAGAAAGAGGAAAACTCTAACACAAAAGGGCGGTTTCCTTTCAGCAATACTTCCAATGATAGCTCCTGCCGTGGGCAACCTATTGGGTAATATCTTTGGCTCTAAGCGTTAATTATGCAAATGTTGAATCTCAAAGTAATAAAATGGATTTCAGACTTCAATGTGATAAAGTTCTGACTGTATCAGGTCCATCTCATGCAGGTAAAACTGTTTTCACGCTGAATTTATTGGATAAAAGAAGGGAGTTGTTTAAGGAACCTATCAATCGAGTGATTTGGTGTTATGGTATTTATCAACCGTCGCTGTTTCAGGAATTGCAAAGTCGCAACTTTATTCGACATGAAGGAATTATTGCAGTGGATAAACTTCAGTCTAATGATGTTGTTGTATTGGATGATTTATTAAAAGAAAGTAAGAATTCAAAAGAGGTTACAGATATGTTCACTCGCGCAGCACATCATAAAAGGTGTTTTATCATCTATATCACACAAAATTTGTTTCCTCATGGAGAACAAGCTCGTACACGAAACCTGAATACACACTATTATGCTATTTTCAAGAATCCGCGAGATAAAAGTCAATTTGAAATTTTAGCGCGACAAGTTGCACCCAGAGGATCAAAAGCCTTAATTGAAATTTTTCAAGCAGCTACTGAAAAACCATACGGTTACTTATTCATTGACTTTACGCAAGAGTGTCCGGAAGAATTTAGATTTCGAAGTGATATTTTGAAAACTCCCATGATTATCTACAAACTATGAGTTCTTATTCTCGCATGATTGTTATTCCTCAGGATGAATATGTACAATTGACTGCCATGCAGCAAGTAAAGCAACCTCTTGCAAATCAAATGTATAGGAAAGAAATAGATTATCAGCAAAATGTTCACATCAAAGATCCACATCGTGCTGTATTATTACAATCGGAAACTGTTGAGCAATTGAAAAACTTGAAGAATAAGATGCGTGACTCTGTATCGACTGCTACACCTTTAGCATCTCGCGCACATGCCATATCTCTTTTCAACAGTATTGAACCCCATCTCAATGTAAATGATAGAGGAGAAATCATTACAGATGAAAATAAAGTGATTGATGCTTCACGTTATGAAGACTTGATTCAGTATGCGACACGTAGAAAGCGCCGTCAGGGCTATGTTCCACCTGGTTGGACATACTTTCTTAAACTATTGAAAAAGCATAATGTACCAAAATTTGCTTTGAATAATGAGACATTGAAAGAACTTGATTCAACAGTGGCTACTGCTCCAATGCTTCAGACGATGAAAATGCCAACAAATTGGTTTAAGACGTCACCTGCTACATCCCCTCCCACACTCACTAAGCAAACAAGAGGAAGAACTCGACGTAGATCTACATCACCACTAAAACTAGTAAAAGGAAAACGTAAAACAGCTCCTCCCAGGAAATACATGTTCTCAGACTATTAATATGAAGCAGATGTGTTGCTTGCCATGTAATGAGCCGCCAGAGGTGAATGTCGTTGTCACTTGCACTTGCTGCGCCAGCTCTCACAATGAAACCCCTAAGCAATGTGAACACGATCGCAGAACCGCTAAAGCTAAATGCTGCAGTTGTTGTAAATGTAGAAAGGCAAGAAAACAAAAAGATGAGAAGGAGAAAAAAAAGTCAGTCGTCATCGACTGAACGTTTGAAGTCAATCTATTATGATGTAAAACATCCGGCAGGATTTGCATCTATCAAGAAATTATCAAAAGCGAGTGGTCTTCCACCATCACAAGTGAAACGATGATTAAAGGGTCAGGCTACCTATACACTCCACAAACAAGTGAAAAAGAAGTACCGCACCCGCCATTATATTGTTCATGACATCGATGAACAGTGGCAAGCAGATTTGTGTGATGTTGCCTCCATTTCAAAACATAACTCGGGCAATAATTTTATTTTAACCGTCATTGATATTTTCTCGCGTTATGCGTGGGCTCAACCTTTAAAAACTAAAGAAGGGAAAGGAGTAGCAAAAGCATTCCAAACAATTTTTCGAGAAGGTCGGATTCCAAAAAGAATTCAGAGTGATCAAGGAAAAGAGTTTGAAAATCAGCATGTGAGAAGATTATTTGAGAGGCATGACATTGAGTTGTTTAGTGTAAAGAGTGCTTATAAAGCTGCACTCGTTGAACGTTTTAATCGCACATTAAAAAATCGCTTGTGGCGACATTTTACTGCGAACTTGACACAAAATTGGACAAAGGTTCTACAAGATACACTCCATGCCTACAATCACTCTATCCATCGTTCTATTGGACTCAGACCAGTAGATGTAAATGCTGACAATGTAGATAAAGTGCGCGAATCATTCCAACGTAAACGCACTCATGTGAAAAGTGATGTGAAAATTGGTGATAAAGTTCGTATCTCAAAAGTGAAAAGTGTTTTTGCTAAAGGGTACCTTCCGAATTGGACAGAGGAGGTATTTACAGTATCAAGGATTAATCAAAAAGACTCTCCGACCACCTACAAGTTGAAAGATTACGATAATGAAGAAATTGAGGGTAGCTTTTACCGCGATGAGATTGAGGTAGTCACTGAAAGTGAAACATATTTGGTAGAGAAAATCATTCGATGTAAAAGACGGCAAGGTGAAGAATGGTGTCTTGTTAAATGGACTGGTTATCCTTCAAGTATGAACTCTTGGATGCGTCGTGCCGACATCTTTCATCTAAGTGATCGACAGTGATTCATGCAAAGTTGTAACTAACAATGTTTAGGGTTTGAGCTATGAATCCAACTGCCTCATTTTATTCATGACCCTCCCATGTAAGTGGTGGAGGACAAATTTACATCGGCGCTCGCCGCCAACGTGGAGGTAGCATACTTGGTGCACTGAAATCTGTTGTAGCACCTCTCATATCCAATGTCGGTAGATCTTTAAAACGAAATGTTTTAAGTAATGCCGTTGGCTTTGCTGGTGATGTTGCTAGTGATCTTTCCAGAGGTAGAAGTTTTATGAGCAGTTTGTTGAATCGTGGGAAGGAACGCAGTTTAAAAACATTGAAGCAGACCTTTGCTGGTGTTACTCAAGGAAAGAAATCACCTAAACGAATGAAAAAAGGAAGGAGGAAACATCGCGGAGCTGGTAAGGTGCGATCTTCAGTCAAAAGGCATTCACGCAAACGTCGCAGAGGCTCTAATCATTCATCAGGCGCTAAACGACGACGCTGCCATAACTTCTAATCATGGAGTGTAAAACTTCCGGTTTTTGTTTGTTTGATCAACAAGCCATACAGACAGATATTCTTAGTTCAAGTATTGTAGATTATCATCCTCGAACAGCTGAGAATGCTGGCCCCATTGAATTTGTTATTCCTGGTGGTAGTGATGACTACATAGATTTGAGTTATGCGATGGTTGATTTGAGGTTTAGAATTCAGCAAGCAGATGGAACTGCTATTGACGATACACATAAAGTTGGACTGAACAATTTACCATTGACTACATTACTTCGTGATGTTTCTCTAACGATTGGAGAGCAGCAGGTGGAAGGTGGTCAAAGCGATTATCCCTATAAATCATATTTCAATCATGTATCACAGTTTCATCCAGCATCACAAAAAAGTCATATGGAAGCCATGGGATGGTACAGAGATGAAGCAGGAAAATTTGATGTTGAAACAAACAGTGGCTTTGTAAAGCGATCTGCTATGATTAAAGATAGTAGAGTATGTCAGCTATATGGACCGCTGAATTTAGACTTCTTTAGACAGTCAAAGTTTTTACTCTGTAATACCAGCATGCGACTCAAGCGGACATTGAATAAGCCTGAATTTGCGCTGAATGCATTTGCTAAAGTTGACAATTTTAGAATTCATGTGGAAGATATTGCACTTTACATTCGTCGAGTAGTACCGAATCCAAGTGTCATTAGAGGACATGCTGAAGGTCTTAACCGCCAAAATGCCATTTACCCCGTTCAGCATACAAAGCTTCTCACCTTTACAATTCCTAAAGATCAAAAGAGTTTCATGAAAGGTGGCCTCTTTCCATCGGAAGCACCGAAGCTCCTCATGGTGGCAATGGTTGAAAATGATGCATTTAATGGTAATATAAAGAAGAATCCTTTCAATTTTATTCACAATCAGTTAAGTGAAATTGCTTTACGTGTAAATGGTGTGAGTCATCCTGGTCCACCCTAGAAACCAGATTTTGCTGCGGATCAATTTATGCGCAGTTATGTTGATTTTATGGATGTCTTTGGCTTTTACAATACGGATGACACCAACGGACTCACTATGAAAGAGTTTAAGAGTGGATATACTATTTATGCATTTGATTTGACTGCTGACAGCGATATTAGTGCCCCCTATCGTCAAGCAAGCGTGCCTCATAATATTCGTTTGGATTTGACGTTCAAAAGAACACTACCTGAGACGATCAATGTATTAATTTATGCAGTCTTCGATTCAAATATTGAAATTACAAAGTATCGTGACGTGATTCTTCAGTATAATCGTTAATGAGTTGGTTGACTGCTGACGATATTAAGACTAAAGTGCAGCGTAATGCAGACGAAGCGACGTTGAAAGCTTTCGATAATGTCTATTCACTCGATACCTTACCACCTGCAGTAAATCACTATCCCATCTTTATTGTGCTAAACACTCATTCGCAGAATTTAGGCGGTGAGCATTGGAAAGCGATCTTTATTGGAGAAGACCGACGTGGTGAACTATTTGACTCTCTTGCTCAACCTCCAAATATACCAACACAGCAGTGGTTGAGAAAACATACGCGTCAATATCAGCGAAATGAACGCATACTACAACATCCACTTTCATCAACGTGTGGTGCTTTTTTACTGTACTTCATCTTAGAACGTTTACATGTATCTCGATTTGTATCTGTTATTCAAAACTTTTCATGTAATGCATCCTCTAATGAAAAAATGATTTGTAGTTCTATCATGATTTGAAATAAAAACATCATGTTGGAAAAATTGTTTTTTATTTTACAATCCGCTGGGTACGTACGTACATACTCGATGAGATAGTCTAGGATCACATTTGCTTGTACATGAGATTTTAGTCCAGTAATGATCACTTTACTATTATGAAAGATTGCCACATGCACAGGTAACCAACAACTAATGAGAGCTGCAGGAAAAAGTTCGGGTTCATAACACAAATTGTAACTGCTGGTACGAATCTTCAAAAATGATACACTGTCACTCAATTGAATAGAGATCACCATATTGTCCACAGTCAGATTCGACATCACACACCTCTCCCTCTTCCATATCCGACGTAGTAGTCTTTGTAGCTCTAAGCGCATTGACTGCGCCGATGAATGAGAAAGGGCGCCGAGAATCTGTACAGTCCCATTTGGGAAGAGTTGAAGATTCCGTGAATTGTTCATCTTCACCACTAACATTTGAGGTCGGCCCGGGTAATACTTGCTGTTTGGAAGGTGTTGGTGTAATGTTGTGAGATCGATTTTGGTGTAGAGTCTGAAGCGACGGAGAATGTTGACGATGGTGTAGCGATGGCGCTTCATGATGAAAGGTTGAGTAAATTGAGCGATGTACCTTCCTTTTATACTTCTCCCAACTACCTTGATGAAATGTGAAGTTAGTATGAATTTGGGAATGATAGAGTTGAATTCGCCGTTTGTTGACGCGCAGCCAGATGCGATTTCCAATACGTGAATGTCTTTTCATATAGAAGTATTTCAAATCCTTCATGATATGATGTAGAGATTGAAAATGACGATAAGATAAAGTTAACTCTCTTCTCACATTTCCAGTTGAATCTTTGAAATAGACGTTTCGATCATGATCCGTTTCAATACGTTGTAGGGAATCTAATTTCCAACTCATGGTGCGTGGTAGTCATGTCTGATTAAGATTTGCATAGTAGGGCGATGAACTCACGACGAATAAATGTCATGATGGAGCGATGTATGTATCTTCTATACTTCTCCCAATTGTATTTGCGAAATGAGAAACAGTTTGCGGAATGAGAATGGCAGATTTGAATTTCATTGTTGCGACGTTGAAGCCAAACTTGATCACCCAAGGAGATGAATCTTAAGTTTCAAAATATTCCAAATCCCTCATGATATCATTGAGGTTGACAAATTGTCGCCATGTTAATGTAATACCTCTTGATGAATGACCATGAGAATTTTTGAAATGCACGTTTCCATCACGATCAACTCTGATATATTGTAGAGAGTCCAAAATCCAAGTCTTCATGATGTTATGCAAAGTCGCAGATCAGCAATATAAAAATGTCGTTTTATCATATTTTGCTTAGCAATGCGGCTACAAAGAGATTTGCTAGTAATCGAGCCGCACTCTTTTCTACTCCCATTGATCATACACAACAGCTAAATGGAAATTGCGAAGTGGGTGTCACTCAACTTGTTTATAGCAACTGTGTCTATACTTTTGATCATGAGGTGATGACTATTAATATGAGACGCACAGCTGCTTACCAATGTGAAAAGGGCTGCCGAGTATACATTCCACAGTGGCCAAAGAAAGATCTCTTATCATGTAAAAAGTTTATATATGATTTCTTGAATAAAGCGAGTAAACATATTGTCCAATTTACTCCGCACAATGATGATTATAATTATGTACATCATGTAGTTGAGAAAGATTGGATTGTTGGTTTAAGTCCAAGTTTAAGAAATCATTTAGGTTACCTCGCTAGCGCCTTAACAAGCTATGATAATTTTAATGTTAATTACCACATAAGTGGTCATAAACAGTTAATATATCGAGAGGAAGCTTATTATGTAGATCTTATTCCAAGAAATGAGAAGACGTTGGTAAAGAAGATTGTGATTAAGCCAAGAAAGACAAACATGACTCCTGAAACATTATTGAAGAAATTTAATTATCTCCTTCGAGTTGATGGTAAACAAGTGGCAACATTGACTTATATCAAATCATCTAATCATATTGCAATAAGTAAATTAAATGATGATGATCTAGTATTAGTTTGTTCAAAAGATTTTCATCAGTTCTTACGACATCGTTCTGCAGCTGTTCATGGAAAATTTGATATGCAACATTTACCATGTGAAAGGTCAAACCAATTTGATACAGAATGGACCGTATCTTTATACAGAAAGTGTGTAGAGCCTTTCGGTGGTATCTTACATGAAACAAGAGTGTTGATGCCTCGCATTATTACTTCGGTTAAATTGGTTGTAGATTATTTAAATGAAGTGATTAATGAGCAACATATTTTATTTTCTGAAAAAGAAGGTGTTTTGTCTCTCACTATAAGTGGAAAAGGTATTGAACTAATTATGGATAAAACTCTAATGGACATTTTGGGTTTTGATCAAAATATCTTTAAAAGTGGTACTGTAACCAAAGCTAGCGCAGACATGTCGCTATCGCGTCGTATTAACTATTTTCAGATATATTCCAATATTGGTGAAGATGTACGTGTGGGAGATGTTGAAGCTCCATTGCTAGCAATGATACCATACCAGCCAAAAAGCTGCAGTATTTTATCTGAGCATACTTTCAAGAAAGTGCATTATACAAAGCTGAAATCAAACTACATCCCACAAATTGATATTGCAATTTATGACGATGCTGGTGCGTTGATTCCTTTTCATAAAGATGCTGTGACAAGTATCACACTCCATTTCCGAATGAAGAGTTAATGCAAACGTATGCTAATATATTTTTCCAATGTGAATAATATGGAAAGTGAAAATAAGGACTCGTTTCTAATGTACTTGCCCAGTAATGCTTCTATGAATAAATTTCCCAAAAATAAACCATCAGACTATCGAGTAGAATTAAATCGCCCACTACATTTAGAAGGTGAATGGGAGGTTGGCGTTTCTAGTATTTGCTATGATAGCAATATTCAGAATGTGAATGATTTGGAAGAAATGATATTGACTCCTCGCACCCATGATGGAATAACGATGAATAATGCATTCCAGTTCCCATACAATTTAACATCAGATGGAAAGTGGAACTATGAATGGATTCAGATAAAATCAGATTCTTATGAACCATTTGGGAATGAGAAAATTATTAAGGCATTCAATAGTGGTAATACTTCCATCATGAAGAATAAGGATCAGAAAGTTTATGAGTTTACTATCTATCATTGGAGTGGGAGACAGTTCCTTCGCTTTCATTCTTTTACTAAAGGTCTTACACTGAGGTTGGATAATGAATTCTATCCACATCTTGGTTTTGGTCATGGACTACATCTAACGTCAATTGCTACTGCAAATGTTAAAAAAGTTTATTCAAATCGAATCAACAAATTTCATTATAGATTTAAAATATTTGATGAAGATGTTGTAGAATGCGAAGAACGCATCATTTTGAAAAAGCGTGGTGTTCAACCTTTATCACTTATTGAGTTAGTAAAACGATGGGATGAGACTGTGGGTAGGAAGTATGGAGAGAAAATTATGGCGGACAAAAATAAGTTGGTTATTCAGAAATATAATGACAAACTTACAGTTTATTTCTCTCCAACCTTGCGTCATTTTGTAAGACATTATACACCTATTATTGGAAGCAGTGTGGTGTATGCTTCTCATGAATATCACACTAAAGCTGATTCAGTTAATGATGAATGGTGGGTGGACATCTATGGTGATCGCATCAAGAAAATTTACCAGTCTTATGAAGAATCTAAAGTTGCTATCAATATAATGCCGCGTCTATATCATACAGTTGAAAGCTTCATTCATGTAGTAAATCCTTATATACAACAGAAGCTGAAGCATGTGATGAAAAGTAAATATGATGTAAAGACACACCACATTTCGTTTTCAGTTGAAAATCAACGCGTTGTTCTGAAACTGGGCGATGACATTCAATGTCAATTGAGTAAAAATTTGAAAAAACTCTTTGGTTTTTCAATGCTACAAACTGTGTTCACTGCTGCGCATACGATTGGTATAGAAACACCAATGACACTTGATAAACATGAACAGCACCTTTACATTCAAAGTGATTTGATTTTACCTATTTCTGTTGGTGAGAAAAAAGAATACATTTTACGCGATTTCATTCATGATAAAGACGCTTCATATGGAATAGTCGAGAAGATGTTTGAATCTATTTTCTATCATCCCGTCGTCAAACAAACTATACCCTCTATTGCTATCAAAATTACCAATGGTTTACAAGAGTGCATCCATGTGAAAGATACTAAATCCCTCGTAACTTTAGTGTTTCGGAAAACAAAGTGAAGTCATTGTGATATGTTTATTGAAATAAAAATATGTATATGAAAAAGTCTTTTCACAGATATAGGGGGAATGAGCTAACTGTAGGCATATATTCACAAGGAAGAAACGGTCTCATGCGATACATAAAACAACCATGTATATCTACAAAAAGCAACATCAAAATACTGAGTTAAAGTTGATTATGTCAATACATCTCCTGAATGTGGTAGCGTGAGTTTTATTCTTTTTGGGTAGAGGTATGTTTGTGTCAGGATGTCCATGTGGAAGAGATGTGTTATGTCCTATCCAACACATCTTATCTTCCCATGCTGAAAGTGCTCGTTTCTTGAACGTGTACGTTTTCACAGTATGAACTTGAGATTTTAAGATTGTCATATTGACAAACGTTATAGTTTTATTTTTATAGGCCTTCTTATAGGACCGATGTTTCATTTTGTGAACGATGGATTTTGATATACCTTTAGCACGCTTAATACTATCTGCGCATTCTTTTAATTTCATGGAATACATTTTAGGACGGAGGAGAATCATTTCATCTATTTCCTCTCCTGCTGTTTCATCCTTAAAACAACCAAGTTTGGCTTTATTCTGTATGGAATAGAGTGGATGAGTGGGATTGTAGTTAGATGTGTCGAAATATTTTTCTAATGACTTGCCTACTTCATTAAAATTTAAATCTTTTTGAGTGGTAATTCCTAAAAAGAAACTATCTGTATCACCACCCAAGAAAGCGAACCTCTTTTACGAGAGGGCATGGTTTTAATATTTTGTAGAAGAGTTGATACATTTCAAGCTTGGAATAATCTAAAACGGCTTGCCCAATATAGATGGGTTTGCACAACTCAACTTCTGATTTTATCATTTTAACACCTACAAGATCCTCATCGATGATGTCTCTATCAATGAAAAGAGGTGATGAGGTCAATTTGTGATATTTTTGTTCATCAACGACTAGTTTGTAGTTCATACGTTTTCTAACATCCTCCATGGTCTTTCCGAAAAGACTGTTATTCTTATATTTATAAAAATCCTTTTCAAAATTATTTTGGGCGAGTGCACGTTTTTGACTGTTACTATCTATGTAGGGTTTGAGGAAGGCTTTCTGTCTAAATTTGATAATGCGGTGAACTGACTTTAGAAGCATGCCCATTTCTAAATAGAATTTTAGTATGCAGAAGTGTACGAGATAATTTTTCTTATCATATTGGGTGAGTAAAAGTTTGCGGCATGGTTTGTACCTTGGCTGTCCACACTCTGTTAAGTTATTATGAAATTGTGACATGAATGGTGAAAACATATCTTCAGTCACTTCACCAGATTCAGGTGCGAGTGGGAAATCAGCAGTTTTATTTTTAATGCTATTTGGATAAATCAAATCCACTTCAAAATAATATCCCCAATCACCTTCATCTGGAATCCCCAATCACCTTCATCTGGAATCTTCAGTATGTTTGAAGGGTTGGAGTAATACTCAAGCTCATCTTGATTTAACCAACTAAACTCGGAATGAGGTAGTGGTTTAGACAGTGAACTGCCATATAAATTATTTTGGTCATAGTACTTTAGGTGGATATGATCATCACCTACTGTTTCAGATTTTATATGATGTTTATTTAGAAATGTGAGACCACCGCGTATTCCGCGCTCAAATATATTATACATCTCCCGGTCTTGTAAGAGATGAATGGTCTCACCAGTCATTTTAAAGGCTGATTTAAAGGACATGGCTGGTAGACTGACAAAGTGGACAGGGTCTAATTTGTCTTCTTCTAATGCCACTCGTCGAAATTCCTGAAAGACATCAGCCAGCAAAATGACATCTAATTCTAAGTAAGCGATCATATAATCGCCAAACGTTTTACATTCAAATTTTAACCATGCCTCTTGAGCATGTTCATAATCTTCTACTGGACAATCTTCACCCGTCAAATCGTTTTGGAATTTGTCAATGGAAGGAAGGGTTGTTTCATTTAGTTTAGACATTGAGCTAAAATACGCATAAGGAAAGACTCCTTTGCGAGTGATTATTTCATCCGTTAAGTTTGGATAGTGTTTCTTCAAAGTTTGACTATGGGGAAGAAACTTGAGATTACGAACGAGAGAAGCTAGTGACGCTGACATGAATTGGAATGAATCTAAAAATTTTATTTCGAAGAAGACTGTCTTATTTTCTTTAGTTTTATCTACTGGTACTTTTGCTGTCATTGCCATGAATTTTTCTCTCGTTTGTGCTATTACATTAAACTGCCACGATTTCATCTGGCTCAACCCTCCTTTTATGAGCATATGACTGTCATAGCCCTTAAAGTTATGAAAAATGACGGGTAGTACACGAGGTCTCAAACTAAGTGAAAAGTTACATTTGGAGCAGAGTGCGTTTCTAAATTTACCAGTGATGTGATCATGATCACGCAGTTTCTTAATTTTATCGTCATCTAACGTTTTATGACATTTAGGACAGGATGCGCAACTTTCAAATTTTTGTTTGTCTTCATCTGACATATGTAGTGACTTACGCTGCAATTGGGAATCATATGATTGTTGAAATTTAGCAGCTTTATCGAGAAATTCTAGAAATTTTGAAATGCAATCTTCACCTTGCCAAGTATGCATTTTGTTTTGTCTATTCCTAAAGTGGTCATGCCATACTTCATAGCAGGATATGGCTGCTGGCTTGTGGATGATATCATCAATGTAGCATTCTATGTCTGCGTAAATGACACGCAGGGGACTTAATTCGTCACCATTATCCCTATGTGAAAATATTTTATCTTTGGGCATGCGTTCCATTTGTAATTTACCTCGCTTGCACCATTCATAGTGAGTTTCAAATTTATCTTTACTCCAAAAGGAGCGGATGCAGCGGTCGCATACAAAATGTTCACCTCTTTTAGAGTGCCCCAAGTGAATGTACAAGCGAGAGATTTTGGGAATACCACAGTATTGCCATTCCTCGCTATCATCTTGTTTTACTAATAAGAGGTTGACTACACGTTCATAACAAGTTGAACGTGAATTATAGCGGGCACCCTTCAACCCCTTCTCCCACACGTGAACGACAATTTTAATCTTACTATGTTTTTCGAACGTTTCTACCTTTTTGATTTTCATGTTGTTACTATCACAACCTTCAAAGTCTAGTTCATCCTCCCACTGTCTATAGCTATAGGTATGATTTCGATTCGCGTTGATATCATTGTAGTGAAGGATGGATAGGACTGCATATTTGAAACACTGTGATTTACAATCGACATTGATGACAGCTTTCTTATTACACAACGTTTTTGGTAGTTTAAATGTACCTCGAGCTGCATGACTTTCTAATAGTGAAATTTTGAATATGGCTGAGTCCACACCATCAAAAATGAGAGCGCTGTCGCGTTGATTGAATTTATCTACATTTGATTTTAAACATTGAATGTGAAAATTTAGCCAAGACTCGCAGTCTACAACTTCGGTTGCGGAAGAGGAAGGAAAATGAAACTGTATTCTCTCCGTCACTTGACCCGTTTGAAAATCTATCTTAATATATTTTAGTTTAAGGTAGATGAGCGCCTTCATTCTAAAATTGTCTAAATTGTTGAAGAACGCTTCGATAATGTTAGAATTTTGAAGGAGCCACTCAGGAAAATCTACTATTTGAGTATTGGACTCCATGCAGTAGTCGCGTACTAAATTATTATGTGAAACATTAATGAGGGAGATGGTAGAGGTACCGTTGGTGTAGTGATCATTTGCATGCGTGTGTTGAAGTTTGTGCGAAGATCGCTGAAAGTGACTATCAAAAGAAAGAGGGCACAAATCGCAAGGAAAGGAGATGTCATCGTCAGAATGAACTTCACCTCCGGAGATTGACGCCGCTTTGCGTTGACACACACGTTGTTTGATGTGTCGAAGGAGACTGTGCTTCCTTGTAAACATATGTCCGCAGTCGGCACATTCCTACTCGTTGCCTTGTCGCGAGAGTCCTGAGCTGGAACTCACATCACCTGAAAGAGAAATCATTCTATCATCTCTGTTCAAGTCTCAGTGTATTGTTACAACCTACTTTGACTCAACAACTCTAAACTTTCCTCGAGAAGGGAGGGCGTTGGTGATGAAGTTGATGCCTGAAATTGAGGAAGATGCTATTAGCCACACGTTTGAGGGAGATGAGTGAAGAAATTTTCAACTTACCATTTCAACGAAATCGAGTTTAAGGTTGATACTTCAACAAGATAGAGACTTCACGAGAGAGCAGTTTACTTGTACGCCTCAAATATAGAATTCGTCAGAGAACACTTCACTTATATGTCACAAAGACAGAGTGAAATGACACGAATGTCACTTTACATATATACTTTCATATTCATCATTCATTGGCTGTTCATTCTGATTGGTTGCTGGTTGATACTTAAGAATTAGAAAACATTTCAAAGTTATTATTCACAGTCAACATGACAAGCCCTCCGACAACACCAAACACAAAATTCTCTTCTCGATCCTCAACACCAAAGACGCTCCAACGAAGGTAGAGAAGGTGTCATTACCAGCGGACAACGAAGAGAGTGTATGTGAGAAGGAGTGTCCCGACTTAACAGGCGTGAGGTGGAAGTATCTCCAGTACGATACTGACGATGTGATGGAGATCACCAGCACCAAGTTCCTCCACCAATTATGGGAGTGGTACACCCCTAACTCCCAGCCACGAACTATGGCGGAGTGGGAGTATATTGACAAAGTGAGGCTCGCAGTGGAAGAACGATTAAAGCAAGTGAACTGTTTTTGTTATCTATGTGAAGCCAGACTCTGGGACGATATTGACGATGAAGACCTTTTGAAATACATGCCATAATAAATTTTTATTTCGTATTATCTTTGCTTTCATACTGACTTACTTGAACGGGGCTTCAGTGGATGATTTAACCATGTATACATTTTCATTTGGAAATAGTAGCACGCTTAGTCTAACTTGTAAATCTTAAAACATTTCATATGGACGATGATGATAGATGAAATAGTGTCAAATAAAATTAAGATGGCTTACACTTCTGATACAGGGATAGCAATCGACTGCGATCCATGTGTAAAGAGCTTGTTAGACTACGGACGGGCTTAAGTGGATGATTTAACCATGTATACATTTTCATTTGGAAATAGTAGCACGCTTAGTCTAACTTGTAAATCTTAAAACATTTCATATGGACGATGATGATAGATGAAATAGTGTCAAATAAAATTAAGATGGCTTACACTTCTGATACAGGGATAGCAATCGACTGCGATCCATGTGTAAAGAGCTTGTTAGACTACGGACGGGCTTAAGTGGATGATTTAACCATGCATACTTTTTCATTTGGAAATAGTAGCACGCTTAGTCTAACTTGTAAATCTTAAAACATTTCATATGGGCGATGATGATAGATGAAATAGTGTCAAATAAAATTAAGATAGCTTACAGTTCTGATGCAGGGATAGCAATCGACTGCGATCCATGTGTAAAGAGCTTGTTAGACTACGGACGGGCTTAAGTGGATGATTTAACCATGCATACTTTTTCATTTGGAAATAGTAGCACGCTTAGTCTAACTTGTAAATCTTAAAACATTTCATATGGGCGATGATGATAGATGAAATAGTGTCAAATAAAATTAAGATAGCTTACAGTTCTGATGCAGGGATAGCAATCGACTGCGATCCATGTGTAAAGAGCTTGTTAGACTACGGAAGAGAGAAGTGTGTTATGTTGCGTGTGGCGCGTGAGTGTCCTCCCATTTCATTCCATTCATCAATTCGTCTCATTGATAGAGACAGGTAGAACTCATGGTTCTCATAACGTATGCAATGGAAAGTTTTAGGCAACCTTCGACAGTTGGCTAAATGTCGCCCTGACGCGAATGCATACTACGTTGAGACAGAGGCAATCACTTGCAAACATGACGCAGAGAGGTTAAACAAGATTGACCATTGCCGAATGTCCCTTGCGGTATACATAGCTACGGGTTTCACCGCCGCCCTTTACAGGAACGCCCGTCGAAAGGAAGTATTACACCGAACTTCATTTGCAACGTTCAAGTTGACTGATAGCAGATTCAACTTAATGATAGTATTCGCCAGTCCGAAGACTGCCCAGGGCAAACCGCGTGGAGGTTCTATCATGTCTTGCCCCATGGTGGCCCTTAAGAGAGCCGATGGTTCGTTCTCGGTGTCAATGGTGTCAATTAAGTTGACTATTGGCTGGAATAGTCAATGGGTATAACGGTTAGGTTGTCATAGACCCTATACCGCCGAGGTCGTGCTGGTGCATCTGGCACCTTTCGGATGCGAGTGGTATTCGGAGTCCACACCCCATCCGTCCAAACGATCTTCTCGATCTTCCCCTTCTTATCATCCTCTTCATCCCACTCGTCGAGGATGACGAACTCGGGAATGGCGTTGTCTTCATCGATGAAGACGGGAATGCTGTCGGCAGATGTCGCTTCCATCGTGACTTGAAATTGAATGAGAAGCGCTACAATCTTCTGGCTTATATAGGGTTTTCAACAATGAATTGCTCAACAGCGAATCAGAATGCTTCAGGGATAGCAATCGACTGCATAACGTTCAAGTTGACTGATAGCAGATTCAACTTAATGATAGTGTTCGCCAGTCCGAAGACTGCCCAGGGCAAACCGCGAGGAGGTTCTATCAAATCTTGCCCCATGGTGGCCCTTAAGAGAGCCGGTGGTTCGTTCTCGGGAGTAACGTCATCTTACACCCTACCAATTGTGCTGAGAGAGTCTTTGACTCTCTCTTTGGTAGCACTGTCGACTTCCACACTAACTGGTACATGGCTAAAAAGTGGAATGTAGCGCCATTCCGTTGGATTGACAGCAGTTGCTGTCATCGGATTGCCAATGTGAGCAGGATTATTGTGGACTCTGTCTTGCTCCTCTAGCCTGACAAACTCCTCAAATAAATTTCGCGGCCTTAACTGCGGTCCGCGAGGAGAGCTGACTTGACTGTTCGGCGTCTGCATGATTGAAATGGAATGAAATGAGAGGCAGTGGTTTATATACCCCTCTAACGCGACGCAACGTTCAAGTTGACTGATAGCAGATTCAACTTAATGATAGTATTCGCCAGTCCGAAGACTGCCCAGGGCAAACCGCGTGGAGGTTCTATCATGTCTTGCCCCTAGGTGGCCCTTAAGAGAGCCGATGGTTCGTTCTCGGGAGTGTCGTGATGGGGTGGTGAAGGCGGGCAAAGATCTGCAAAATGAAAATGATATGTATTAGAATAGGATATACTATCTTATTTACTTTTCACTTACCAAGTTAGCCATCCTTTGGAAGTCTCGCGCGCTTCCGAATCGAGAATTTGTACAGATGGCCGCGCATTCTTAGGCTGGCATGGAGACATTTTTTCGACGGATGGCCGTTATAACATATTATAGATTCGTCGAGACTTTGATTTACGAGTACTTCGCCGTCCAAATGATTATCCCGAATAGGGATGTGAAATTCAAACAAACGATCCTCATTCACACGATTCCACTCATCCCTCATGCGCTCCAACTTCTCATACGCCTGCCTCTCATCACCCCGCCGAGCCACAGTCCTCTCCAACTCAACATTCCTCGCTCTCAACACACTCATCTCCTTCATCATCTCCTCAAACTTCGCTTCTGCATCTCTCATTCTTCTCTCTGCAGCACTCGCCCTCTTCTCACACTCATCATTCTTCTCTTCCAACTCTCGCGTCTTATTCTTCAAATCAGTCACACTACGCCTCATTCGAATATTCTCATCCGCTACCTCCTTCGACTTCAGTTCCTTCTTTTTCAACTCATCCAACTCCTTCTCAACTTCATCCTTCACCTTCTTCAAACTCTCATACTTATTCACCAACAAATCATGCGCCATCTGCTGCGACACATGCCTCTTCTCTTCATCCTTCAACCACCTCGCCGACTGCTTACGTATCCCACCACTCTTCACTTTTGGAGAAGATGAGCTCTTCGGGGGGTCGGTGATGACAATGTTTGACACCTCCGACGACGAAGAGCTCAACTTCCTCACACGCTCCCTATCTAAATTCACATCATCCTCATCATCACTCTCAAGCACTCTCTTTCGCCCAATCTCAGCCTCCAACGACGCAACCGCTCTCGCCAACTCATCATTCTCAACAACATTCTCAACCTTACCCTCTCGCTCTATCGCCAACATTCGCTCCCTCTCTTCCACAATCAACTGCGTGAATCTCAAGTCACTCATCACCCTTCAGCACTCTACACTTCACACACGCAACCCTATTCAGGATAATCATGTGGTCGGTGCCCGCCTTCTTTACATGCGCCTTGGCGTCCGCACTGCGATTTATTCGACTGCACACACACATTTTGATATGATATTTTCTATTCTTGTCATTAGCCATGCCTGATTTTATCGTTAGCTGTAAGATAATGAAATTTGTATAAGTTTGGAATCATGTAGTACAGTCATATTCCTAAAGCATTACACTTAGTCAGGAATGATAGATTTGAGTGTAGTGAGTGGCACTCGATCCCGTCGACAGCCCGAAGGCCTTGTACTGATCACTAGGGAAGTGAGAGATCTTCCCCGATACCCGCTCTTTACAGCTGAAGACATCATTGTCACTGCCCCGAAGTGGTAACAGGAGTAGTTTATAGTGTGACATCCTGCGCGACGCTTCGCTTCGCTTTGCTTCGCTTCGCTTGCGCCGGATGTCACACTTTTGCGGGGTTTTTCAAAATTTTCAAAAAATCAAAATTTCAAAAATTATGTAGATTTCAAATTTCACGTGGCCGAAGGGCGAAAATTTAAGTTGTCTCAAAATATCACGTGGTCTAAGAATTTTGAAAATTTAGGCAGACGAAAATTTAAGTTGTCTCAAAATATCACGTAGTCTCAATATACCAGAAGATTGTATTCAAAATATTTATTCAAAATATTTATTCAAAATATTCATTTAAAAATGGAAGAAACAAAAGTGGATGAAACAAAAGTGGAAGGAACCTCAAGAATATATCCTTCGTTATCATATGAACGTAGTTCTACTTTAATGGACATTGAAAAGATTAACATTGAAAAAATGAATAAAGAAAAACACAAAGATAGAGTTAGGTATATGAAAGATAAGGAATCTCAATTATTATTAAGATTAGAGCATTATAAAAAGTTAAGAAAGAGATGGACCAAAGTTAAGAATGTAACACAAGGAATTGGCATATTCTTAACAATAAGTTTAGGTGCTTTGACAATTGTTATATCTTCTGGTGTTTTAGTAATTCCAGTAGTTGCTACAGCTTTAACAGGTACGGGTGTTTTTGCAACTTCACTTGTTACAATGTTAGATAAATCTTTAATAACTAAGAAACGAAAATCATTAAAAACTAAGCATTTACATATTAAAGAAGTCTATGATAAACTACACTACTACTTTCAAAGAGTATGTGATGATAATGTTATTACGTTAGATGAGATTGAAAAATTTGATCAAATAGCTAATGAAGTAAATCAAATATCATTTCAATCACAGACAGAAAAAGTTAATGATAAAAATAAAAAGGATGGTAAAATTTCTAGTGATGGTAAAACTTTTATTGATGATAAAATTTTTAATGAAGAAAATGATAAAATTTTTTTAGAAGAGCTAAAAACTTTATTAGACAAAACTTTATTAAACAAAACTTAATACGAGAAAATTTTAAACGAAAAGATGTCAAACAACAAAGCAATAAAAAAATAATTTGTTCAGTAAAATGTTTTTGCTGTATTCCAATGTTACCACAAAATTCAAATATTATATTTTAAAAATGGATAAAATTAGAGCTGATAATTTTAAAAGAATAAAACAATTAGAAGAGTTAATAAAACAAAGAAATATTATGAAAGAAAATCATCTTCAACATAGAATGATAAAAGCTGGTATTCAATCTGATATGTTTGAAAAAATGCAGCAAACCGAGCAAGTAAAAACTGATTTTGAAAAAACTATGAAACCATTTAAAACTCTTGAAAAGGAACTTACAAATAATGATAAACAAATTGATATAACAGATCCAGAGCACAAAACTATATTAGATGACTATGGATTACTAGAATCAAACATTAATAAGAAATTACCAAAATCTATGCAATTTGAACATTCTATTTCATTTATAGATGGAAAAACAATACCTAGATTTTATCTCGGACAAAAAGAAATATTTCCACAACCTTTTCGAGGTTTAATTTTTTCACCAGATAAATCTCCTTTTAATTTAGATAGAAATTTTGTTAATCTTTTAAGAGGAGCAGATTTAAATAATTATGCTGTAGAAGATCTCATAAAATATAAAGCTATGTTAGACAGAGTTGGTGCAGTAAAATCTCTTAGACGTTATAAACAATTAGAAAATTTATTATCAACGGGAGTTAAAGTAGGGAAAGGTTTATCTGAAAAACAGAAAACTGAAACAACTGTATTTTTACCAGATGATCCACAAGAATTACTAAATAGATTAAATATTTTAATATCTGCAATAAAAGAAGGACATAATTCTAGTTTCAATGAAATTCATGCTATATTGAAAAGACTGTTAGAAAAGAAGATTCTAAATGAAAAGGATTATAAAAGTGTAGCTGAAATATGTTGTTTCTAATTTTTATCTATGATTTTTATCTATGATTTTTATCTATGATTTTTATCTACGATTTTTATCTATAATATTTATTTAATTTTTTTAGTTTAAAAATGTGTTCAGCAGATTTAGACAAAATTAATGATCATTTAGAAAAATTGACAGAGATTTTGGGTTCATCAAAATTTAGTACGACGTTAAAAATTATAACAACTACTTCATCACACACTTGTAATTTAGAACCCATTCTACATTTAGAACAAAATAAAAATTATCAAATTGCATTGACTAGTTTCTCTACATTTAACACTATTCAAAACGTTATCAAAGATGTGAATGATCAATTTAGATATTCTACTGATAAAGGCAAAACGTGGAAAATATTAACTTTTCTTCCTGGTTCTTACGAAGTTGAAACAATATCAAATGAAATTAAGAGACATTTAGGTATACCATTTAAAGATAAGAAACAATTACATTTTGCAGTTGAACCGGCAGTTAATAAATTTTCTCTTACTTTAGACGAAAATCATCAAGTTGATTTTAATCATGATAGATCATTGTCAAAGCTATTAGGATTTAATAAACAAACTTACAGTCAAGGTTATCATTTAGGTGAGAAGATTCCAAAAATAACTGAAATAAATTCAATTGTTGTACATTGTGACATTATTGAAGGAGGATATATAAATGGTAAATTATCAAATTTAATATTCAGTTTTCCAGCTTTTACTGTACCCATTGGTTATAGATTAAATGTAATTCCACAAACATTAATATATTTTCCTATTACAAGAAAAACTATTAACAACATTGGCATTAGAATCACTGATGAAAAAGGACAAGAAATAAATTTTGGAGGTGAAGAGATTATGATAGATCTTTTGGTTCGGGAGGTATAAACTCCCGTTCGAGAGGTATGAACTCCCGTTCGAGAGGTATGAACTCCCGTTCGAGAGGTATGAACTCCCACGCGAAGCTAGAGAAGTTTAATTTTCTTCTTCTTTAGAAACAAAAAATAAAAAAAATAAAAATAAATTTTTTTATTAAAAAATGAGTGAACTACCTCCATTAAATAAAAAAAAACTTAAATTTAATCATCATCCAAATTTATCTAATAAAGTTTTGTCAGTTATTTGTGGAAGATCAGGATGTGGAAAAACATATCTATTATTTAAAATTTTAACGACTCCAAATTTTTTGGATTATAACAATCTTATAATTTATACAACAACGGCAGAACAACCCGTCTATCAATTTTTAAAATATGGATTTGAAAATAATCTTAAAAAAACAGCAATTGCTTCATTATTCAAAGAATATGAAAAATCTGAAGATGAAGAAGAAATAAGTTCGTGGTGTGAAGAAGCAGCAAAAAATAATCAGTTAGTAGAATCTAATAAAAATAACCATATAAAGATACAACTAATAGATGATAGTGGTAATATGCAAGATCCTAGTAAACTAGATAAAACAATGAAACATTGTGTAATTTTTGATGATTGTGTTAATGATAGAAATCAGTCAGTTCAGAGAAATTATTTCACAAGAGGTAGACATAATAACTGTAGTGTATTTTATTTAACACAAAGTATGTATTCATTAGACGGAAGTGTTATTAGAAAGAATGCAAATATATTTATACTATTTGAAATAAATGCAAGAAACTTAAGTGATTTGTTAAGAGATTTATGTGTAAGAAATAAAGATGAATTTAAACAATCGTGTAACAATGCTTGGTCAAAAGATTATGGATTTATTACAATTAATATTGATAAAAAAATTCATGAAAGAGTTATAGAAAATATTTTCGAGGAGTGATCGAACGGAGTGACCGAACGGAGTGACCGAACAATTTTTTCTTATAAATTTTTTGTTAATAAAAATAAAAAAAAATATGTTGAATGATTATAAGATAGAGCATGTACCAGTTTTAAAAGATTATCGTCATCCTACAAATCCTGTAAATTCGAAGAAAGAAGTTAGATTTTATTATCATCATAAATACGTAGCGCTCGTTACAGATTATAAAACAAAACATGGTATTCAACCGTGTGTTAAAACAAAAGACTTTCCACTTTGTTTAAGAAGTTTCCGAGTATTTTTGGCGTATAATAATTTATGGTGGTTGGTTAAGAAAGAACATTTAACAGCACATGAATTAGAAACATTACATCAATTACATATTCCTGTGTATATGCAAAAACGGAACCGAGGTTCTATGTAAAATTCATTTTTTCTTTTAAAAAATATGAATCGTGAAATGTCTCTCGGACAAACGTCTAGGATTGATGAATTAATCAAGAAACAAATTGCTGAGTTTGATGCACAAATTAAACATAGTAAACGCAGTAAACGTATTAAAAAACAGAAACGTACTAGGCGTAGTATTAGACGTAATACTAAAAAACAGAAACGCGGAACAAAAGAAATATTAGAAACCCCTATTACTGATATCTTTTTTGATGATAGAATTAAGGATGAACTTGGTGATGATTTATGTAATTTATTTAATCCAAATGAAATTAAATATGAAAATGTATCTTTTATTAATGTAGTAAATGATATGCGGAAACTTTTAGCAAATGGTAAAATTATTAATTTACTTGGAAAAGTTATTAAAGATCAGGAAAATATAATTCAAAATTTTTACGTAACCTTCTATAATAAAAAATCATTTGAAACATGGTTTTCGAATCTGGATGAGAAATCCGATGCTAACGAATGGATTTTTACAGGTAATATTAAATATGAAGATTTTGGAATGAAGTTAGTACAAAGATCGCATAGAGGGGCAGGGATTAATATGAAATATAGAATCAAAGAATATTTCGGTGAATATTGTTATATTCCTTCTGAAGATTTTTGTTTTATTAAATGTTATAATATTTTACGAGGTTTTAATGAACAACAAGGAGAAATGATGAAAGAAATGTTTAATAATTTTTTATATAAAGAGAAAGCCACATCTAGAACAGGAGTAATGTCAAACTGCAAATTTTCTCAATTCAATAAATATTTTGGAGAATGTGTTCAATATTATAGTCCTGCCAATCGTCATTTAAATCCTAGAGGAATTGAAACGTTTCATAATTATGTTTATTACAATTATTTTCACGCAGGTTCAACAATTGGTCACTATTGTTTAATTAATAAATCTCATAAATTAAAAGCTATTAGAGAAATTGAAAATAATTTCAAACCCATATATAAAACAGTTACTGATGAAAATCTAACAACGCGTCCATATAAAATCATAACAAAGAAAAAAATTGACTATGGTTCAACATATATTTGGGATCTCGAAACTTTTCCCGATCCTAACTGTTCAACAGCTCATCCTATTCCTTACGCTGTAGGAGCTATTAATTTTAATAAATTTATATGTTGTTTACCGAAACAAAGATTGAAAGAATTAGAAACACGTTTGTTAAGTGATATGATTAAAATTAAACGATCAAAAGATGAAGATGAAATTAAAAAACTTAAAAAACAGATTAATGAGTATAATAATTTAACTGAATTAGAATTTAATAAACTTCAAAATTGTGTGAAAATATTTACGAGAACTGAGGATGATGAATGTTCGATCGGGGGAAACCCAGAGGACGTATGTCCGATCCATCAATTTTTTAAAACTCTTGGAAAATTTAATTATTCTAGAGTAACTTTAATAGCTCACAATTCATCAGGTTTTGATTCCTATTTTCCGATAAAAGCTAATTTTAAATTATCTAAACCGCCTCTTAAAACTTCAAGAGGAATATTGACTGCTTCATTACAAAATCCTTATACAACTGAATGTGTTAGTAGATACATTCAAAAATCTTTTAGATTTAAAAACAATATGAAAAAAGATTCACCTTCAGGTAAATTAGCACTTCAAACTATTATAATGAAATGTAGTTATCAACATGTAAAAACAAGTCTTTCTAAATGGTGTGAGAATTTTAAAATTCCTACGAATGTGTGTAAATTAAATTATGAAATTGGAGACATAACACATGAAAATTATAAAGAAAAAGAAAATGAATGGAGACCATATTTAGTTAACGATATTCTTTCTTTAGCTTTTTGTATCTACAAATATAATAATGTTATGCGAGATTTAGTTGGTGAAGATATAACTACTAATTTGACATCCTCTGCTTTAACATTTAACGGTTGGATGAAAAGCGTACAAAATGACAATATAAATATTCATTCTCATATAGATTTATGGGCTAGAAATTATATTAGAAAATCTGTTAAAGGTGGAAGAGTTTCAGCAAATATAAGAAAATACATATCGCCATTTTGTAGCATCTTGTTACCAATATTAAAACAGTATTTACCTGGTCGCTGCGCTGGGGGGACTTTGTCCCTTGGTCGCTGCGCTGGGGGACTTTGTCCCTTGGTCGCTACGCTGGTGGGACTTTGTCCCCGGGAAATAATTTAATAGATTTAATGAAACAGTATCGAGATTTAGGAGATAAAACTGAAATTTGTAAGAAAATTTCAAATCAACTACTTGAACAAAAAAATGAATTTCTAATGGCTTTTGATGCAACATCTTTATATCCATCAGCTATGTATGATGAAAATTCAGAATACCCTAAAGCTGAATCAGCTAGAAAATTTCGTCAAGAAGAAGAGCGGGAAATAGTATATAAATTTAATACTCAAACATTTAGACCTAAAACTGGAATATTCTCTGTTGTGTTTCAATATCCGAATGATATGTTTTTCCAACCAGTTCCTATTAAAGATAAAGTTAAAAATCAAAATAATAATTCTCATGTAAAAGTAATCAGGTTTAGAAATGGTATATGTTATGATGTATTAACTTCTGTTGACATACAAGAAATTGTTAGATGTGGGGGGAAAATCTTACATATTACTGATGGTATAATTTATGAAAAAAATTATCAAGTTTCACCATTTCGAAATTATATTGAAAAACTTTTTAATTTGAGAAAAAGATATAAAACAGAAGGAAATACTGTAGGTGATGAGTTAATTAAATTATTGATGAATTCGCTATATGGCAAAACTGTGCAAAAAGATATAACCACTAAATATCATTTATGGAATGAGAATACATTGAGAAAAAATTTCACTCAAGAAGTAAAAGATTATGAAAAATTAAATGATGAACAATATTTAGCGAAAGTAGAAATGGAAGATGATGAATTTCTCAAAACTAATATTGTAAAAGATGGGAAGACGTCATTCATGCCATCACACTTAGGTTCTTTCATTCTTTCTCACTCTAGAAGAATCATGAATAACTTTATTTTAGAAATTAATGGTTTCAAAGAAAAATACATTCATTATACAGATACTGATTCAATATATATTTCCAATGAGCTCTTTAATAAATTAGATGCTGCTGGATATGTTGGTGGGGAATTGTGTCAAGGAAAAAATGATTATGGAAATGGTGGAATTATTTTTGCAATGTTTATTGCTCCTAAAATAAAATACTGTATTACTGTAGATGAACAAGGGAGACTTAGTGAAAAGAAAACATTCAAAGGATATTCACAAGATAAAGTAAAAGTAGAAGATTTTCTAAAATTATATTCGGGGAAAACATTATCGACTACAGTTAATAAACCATGGAAAAGATCTTTAGAAACTGGAATTAGTATTCCTGATAAAAATAATAATACTGAAGAAAAAAAATTTTCTGGTCAAATAAATATTCTTAAACGTCAAGCACCTGATGAAAATGAAATTATGTTACCTTATAACGGAGAAGATATTCAAGCTGAAATATTTCAAACAATCATCTGTGAGAGTAATTTAAGTGATGATGATGACACGTGGGAATAATAATTTTTTTATAACATCTAAAAAATTTATAACATCTAAAAAATTTATAACATCTAAAAACTTATTCCATCTAAAAAATTTATTACATCTATAAACTTATGACATCTAAAAACTTATTACATCTAAAAACTTATTACATCTAAAAACTTATTACATCTAAAAATTTTATTACATATGAAAATATATTTATCGAATATTTTGGTATTTTCTATTAAGTTTTATCTTATTAAGTTTCATCATATAATGTTTTATCAAAAGATAATTTAAATTTTTTTTCACTAACTATTGATTCATCATCATCATCATCATCATAAATTGTTTCTTCATCATCATCATAAATTGTTTCTTCATCATCATAAATTACACTTTTTGGTATAGGATGCCCTTCCATGATAGGATACCATTCTCTTATTGGAATATCTAACTCTAAATTACATCTTTTATCTGATAATAATATAATAGAGAAAAATATTGGTCTTTGATCTCTTTTGGAAAATTTAATAACACCACCATAATCTGAATCACTTTTAGTTTTTGTTAAAGATGATAAAATTTTAAATTGATTAGATGTAAATCCTAATTTAAATTTTGTAGACCCGACACATAGTTGTCTAACAGTATCTTCAACTATACCATCATTATTATTTTCAATTGTAAGAAAATGAAATTTAGATAAATTTTTATAATTACTAATATTTTTATAATCTTTTTTACCATTTACACCATTTTCAGATGTTTCAGAATCATCATTATTATCATCTATATTATTATCATTATTATCATAAGATTCTTTAAGATCGGGCAAAGCCCTAGAACCTTCAGTTCGTTTATTATGAATATGATTATGGTCATTGTTAATAGTATAAGGCGTAGTCCACATATAAATTTTCTCTTGTTGAGCTAAGCCATTTATGTAAGATTTTAACAAATTAATATTTAAGTTTGAATATAATCCTATATACGTATCATCATCATATCTTTGCGGCATTTCTAATGTTTCTTGTTTATAAATTGTGTCTCTATAATAAACTTGACATAATAATTCTTCATTATGTTTTTTACTCTCTATGTGAATGTTATATTGATTTTGTTCGTCAACAAATAATCTAATTTTTTCTTTCGAAAAAGATTTTAATTTTTTAACTAATTCTTTAATATTGATATAATTAATAATTTTAGTTTCTATCCAATCAGTATTACTAATTGGTAACACTGCTCTAATAAATCCATAAACATTATTATGACCTATTATAACCATATTTTCTTTATTTAATTCCACATAAGCTACATCATTATATTTACTAACAATCTCCATAAATTTAATAAATGGATCACCTGGAAAAATACAATAATTGGTTTCTATAGAAGGTAAACCTTTAGTCTGTTCTCTAAATATTTCGGCTTGTAATTGAAATAAAATATTAACATCTATACATGGATTTGTAATAGTATTATTATTATTATTATCAAAACATTTATTTTCAAATCCCGTTGATCTCGTCGAATAAGAAGAACAGGATGATGCGGACGAATATAATTTTTTTAAATTTGGGGTTTCCATTTTTTTATTTTTATTAGAAAAAATTTTATTTTTTTATTTTTATTAGAAAAAATTTTATTTTTTATTTTTATTAGAAAAAATTTTATTTTTTTATTGTTAAAAAATGATGTTACCAAATGTTGGTGGAGGTGCATATATCCCGAATAATCGTGAATTAGAAATAGAGATAGAAAATTATATTATGAAAACTGGAGACGTTTTATCTGGTCCATTGCATCTTTCTATTCTTCCACAACAAAATACAGAGTTAACAAATAAACAATATGTTGATACACAAATCAATGACTTAAAGGAAAAATATATAAACGATGTTTTGGTTCCACTGATGAACGAATTGAAGTTGCTTAAACTTAATGACAAATCATTAAACGAAAAATTATTAAAACTTGATAAAAAGGATAGAGAGCTAGAAGCAGATATAGCAAAACTTTTTAAAAAGATTTCTGAACAATCAAAAATTTTAATATTACTTTCTATAAATTTAAAATCTGCAGTCATTAAAAATAAACATCAGATAAAAATGTTAAAAGAACAATTAGAAGATGAAATAGAAAAACTACCTGAAAGAATTAAAAAAAATTTAAAGCAGTTACAAACTACATTCCAAAAAAGTGTTGATGAATTGAGTTCTAAAATTACTCAACAAATGAAAAAGATGAATAGAATAATAAATGAAGTAAACTCACTTAATGAAAAAGTTGATAAAATGAAAACTCTTAAAATCAATTTAGAAAATGAATTAAAGAAAAATTTACAAGAAAACTCTAAAGAAAATAAAGAACAGTTAGATGCTGTTAAAAGACAATTAGATGTTCTTAAAATTAAGTTAAATGCTCTTAAAACGGCGTTGAAGATTAATCAGCAGAAAATGCAAGTTAATAGAAAAGAAATTAAAGTACATCACACGCTGCTTGACGCAATAGATAAAGTGCAACAGGCAATTAATAAAGTTATCTCGAAGTTGTTGTCCATTCACAAACGTAAATCTTAACACGTAGATATTTTTCCCAAAAGTCAAATTTAATCCTAAAAAATGCCTATAATTTATAAACACAATCTTAAACATTTTGCATCAAATAATAAAATTGCTCATGAACCATCTATGAAACCTGTGTACCATTATGATAGTGTAGAAACTGTCGGAACACAAAAGTTCCTAGGCACCGCAGGTGCCGTCCAAAAAGAAGGAGATGGCATCTTTTCTGGTATTGGTAGTATCGTTAACTTAATTAAAAATAATAAAGATTTGATTACATCTGCTGCAAAAGGAGCAGCTGCTATAGGTAGTACAGCTAGTGCAATATCAAATGCTGTTAAGTCTCAAAACGAATTAAAACAACTAGAAGCTATTCGTAAACTTAGGAATGATTCTGAAGAACTAAAAAAATTAAAAAAACTTTCAGATGAAACAAAAAATAAAATTGCTAACATAGCTGTAGAGGGTGAAACCTTGAGGAGCGGAGCTCCGTCTAATAGTAAACATAATGAAAAAACAATTGAAGAAATAAGAGGTAATGGCGTGAGCAGCAACCTTCGGTCTAACCAGCAAAGCTGTAGCGGAGCTGGTCTAGCAAAATTCTAAAATTATATTTTTTAGTAAAATTTTTTTTAGTAAAATTTTTTTAGTAAAATTTTTTTAGTAAAATTTTTTTTAGTAAAATTATTTAAGTAAAATTATTTTAGCAGAATTTTTTCTGTCTGTGAGAAAAAACAAAAAGTCAAATTATTTTTTATAAAAATGTCTTCGCTTATCGAAAATAAATTTAGATTAGACGATCCTCCGTTCACCAGTTACAATCAAAAAAAGAATGACTATATAAGAATTGCTATGAATCCCGGATCTTCCAGTAGAGTAAATACTGGAGGTGATTTAATTTTTGAAGTTGATAATCAGCAGAGTTATTTATATTTACCTGATTCATTTTTACACTGTGAATATTCTTTATATAGTGATGCTAATTTTACAACACCATTACCAGATACCGATAATATTACACTAGAAAATAATTTTTTTCCAAGATTATTTACACAAATGCGTTTAGATGTTGCAACTCAAAATATAGAAACAATAAGTGATTCCCCAGGTGTAATTGATACAATGCTTAGATTTATAACAATTGGTGAAAATAATAAAAAGTATGAAATCGAAGGTTGGTTTCCTGATACTAATGATGGTATAATTGTTGATGATTTAACTCACGCTGGAACAGATGCAGCAGGAATTGCGAAAGATGTAGAAAATATTGCAAAACATTTAAATAAAACAAATAATGATGCATATAAAGAAAGACGTGAATTTAACAAGAAAAGTAAACAGACAGTAAATTGGTCATTGTCTCCATTATTCGGATATTTAGATTATGACAAAATATCATATCAATTTAAATTTAAATTAATAATTCATCGTACGGCAAATAATGAATTAATCTTTTTTGGTAAGACTGGGAAAAAAGCATATTTAAAAATTGATAGACTTGAATGGTGGATTACGCATATTACTCCTAGTTTAGAGGTTGAAACAGCTATTGCAAAAAGATTAAATACTAACAAACCAATTCCAGTAAATTTTCTAAAGCGTACTGCTAGTTCAGTAACTTTTTCCGAACAAAGATTTAACTGGCATTTTACTAGAACTGCGAATACCCCAAGATATTTATTACTAACATTTCAAAGAAATAATTCTCCAAGTTTTGATAAGAACAATAATATTTTTCATATTAATACAATTCGAAGTTTACAAGTTTCATTAAATCAAACTCGATATCCAATTGATCCATTAAGATTCGATGATACCAATAATCAATTTATGGAAGGATATGATTGTTATCGAAATCTTTGTACAGAATTTGGAGTTGAACCACAATTAACTCCTGGAGATTGGAGACATTTATATCCAATTTTCTGTTTCGATTTAAGTGCACAATCTGAAGATATTATTAAAAATGGTTGTGATGTAACAATTAATATTGAAAAGAAAGATTCCACAACTTCATTGATGGCTTATGGTTTATTGCTAGAAGATGTAAAATATTCTATTGAAATTCTTAATGGAAAGATGGTAAGGATAGGCTAAAGCCAGAGGAGCTTCGCTCCGATAAGTTAATTAAAATTTTTTCATAACTAGAATAGGTTAAAATTTTTGGTAACTTAAAATTTTTTGGTAACTTAAAATTTTTCATAACTAGAATAGATTAAAAAAATTCTTAACTTATAATTTATTCATAACTAGAATAGATTAAAATTTTTGATAACTTAAAATTTTTTTATTAAAAATGTCGCAAGCGAAAAGTAATAATAATAAAACTGTTGAATTAAAATTACGTAATATTGTTGACAAAAATACCCCTAAAACTATTACGATTAACAAAAAAAAGTATTACATAAGTAAACCAATGATAGAGAATATTCAATTACAAGAAGAAAAGAATGGCGGTATTCTCCCATTAATTCCACTAATAATAGGAGGCATAGCTGCAGCAGGAAGTGTTGCAGGTGGGACAGCTGGTATTGTCCAAGCAGTAAATAAAAATAAATCAGAGAAGGCAGCATTAGAAGAACAAAAACGTCATAACAGAGAGTTAGAGAAAGTTGCTAGGGGAGAAGGAATAGTAGATAATTTTATTAGTAAATTAAAATTAGTTGATGAAGGAAAACGAGTTCTTAAAAATATTCTCCACAATGTTGATGATTTAATTGAAATTAAAGAAACTAAAGATGGTTCTGGAATATATCTAAGTCCTAGTATGATTCGGTAATAACCTCAGGACCTTTGGTTCTTTTCGGTAAAACATTTATTTTATCTTTTAAAATGAATTCTAAAAATTCCGAAAATTTAATTAAATTAAAAATTTCTAATTTAGATTTATTGAATTATCTATTAAACAAAAATAAAAACTCAAACTGTCAGCATATTGGAGGTGACAAGAACAAAGTTCCACACCACTTCGGTGGTGATATACAAAAAACATTAGAAAACTTTCCTGGATTTATTTGGAGTAAATATTCGAAAGAAAAACATCTTCCTGGTCATTCATATACTGGGCCAGGAACTCGATTAGATATAAGACTAGATGAGAATAATAATCCGAAACCAGGTGAAGAACCAATAAATAGAGTAGATGCCGCCGCTTACAGGCATGATTTAGCTTATCGAAATCATGATCTAAGTTCTCGTCATGCAGCTGATAAGAAGATGATTCAAGAATTAGATAGTATTCAGAATCCTACATTTAGAGAAAAAATTGAAAGAATGTTTGTTAAGAAAGCTTTACAAGCTAAAATATTATTCGGCCAGGGTTTAAATGAAAATCATAATTCAGACGTTTATGCATCTGAAATTCATAAAGAATATAGAAAGCCTAAATATTTATTAAAAGTAAAAGTATTTAATAAAGATGATATTTGGAGTGCTGATCTTATTCATATGCCGAATGAAAGGGACTACAAATACGCATTGACCGTTATAGATTTATATACACGATATGCTTGGGTAAAGCCTTTAAAAAATAAAAGTGGTCTTTCAGTTAAATATGCGTTTGAAGAAATCTTTAAAGAAAGTAATAGAAAGCCAAAAAAATTGTTTGTTGATAAAGGGTCGGAATTTTATAACCGAAACGTTCAGCCACTATTTGAAACTGTTTATTCAACTGAAAACGCTGGGAAGGCCGTAGTGATAGAAAGATTCAATCGGACGTTAAAAAATAAATTATTCAAGAAATTTACTGAGCAAAGAAATCAGAAATGGTTGAAGATATTACCAGGAATTGTGGAAGAGTACAATAATAAAGTTCATTCTGGTATTGAAGAAACCCCAAAGAATGCTTCTGACGACCCTGATTTGATACGAAAGAAAATATTCGAGAATAATAATTTGAATGAGAGTAATCCGAATTTGCAGAAACTTAAACCGAAATTTAAAATTGGAGATAGAGTTAGAATATTTAAATATAAGAATAAATTTGAAAAAGGCTTTGTTGGCTATTGGACTAAAGAAATATTTGAAGTTTGCAAAATAAATCAAACTTATCCGATTACTTATGAAATTAAAGATTTAGATAATGAGGATATCAGAGGCCGTTTTTATCAAAATGAATTACAACGAACTGATTTTTAATTATCATTATTATTATTATTGGAACTAACGTTTCGGGAATGAAATTCCCTTGTTAGGCGTAGCCATAGAACCTACGGTTCGTTCAATTCTAACATTATATCTAGAAATGGTACTCCTTCCTGTAGTTTAAATAAAACATAAAGACATAATTGTCCACAATAAGTAGTGCCTGGTGTTTGAATTTGAAACGTATTGTATGTTCCCGTTCCAAGTAATTCTTTTACTTCATTTGTAGGTGGAAGCCCGTATGAGTCAAAATAATAATTATCTCCGTTTTTACTAAAGATACCTGCTGACCAATGTACGCCGTTTTGGTCTGAAGTGTGAAGATTCGTTATGAAATTTACAGTTATTGTTGGCCTATTTTTTAGGAATTGTAATTCGTTTCTCATTAGAACATGAAAATTCTTTATTCCTAATTCATTTGCGATTTTCTTTAGGTCGAAATTTGTCGTAGTTTGCGTTCCATATAATTTAAAAAACTCATTTATGTTGCTCATTTTATAATAAAAAAAATTCTTAAGGGACCCCTAGAAGTCAGAAGGAGGGGGGGTATTGATTTAAAACTGTTCTCTAATGATGTCTTTCCTTACTACTTAGTCAGAAGGGGGTATTGATTTAAAACATTTTTATAATGATGACTTTCCTTACTACTGGGGGGGGTATTGATTTAAAACTGGTCTCTAATGATGTCCTTCTTTACTACTTAGTCAGAAGGGAGGGGGTATTGATTTAAAACTGTTCCACAATGATGACTTTCCTTGCTACTTAGTCAGAAGGGAGGGGGTATTGATTTAAAACTGTTCTCTAATGATGTCTTTCTTTACTACTTATTCGATTTTGAAATGATTTAATTTAATCTAAATTAAAACGTTACATTGTTCCATTTTATTCTTATGAACTCTTGTTAAGAGAATATTGATTGTTTTATCTGTATTAAGACATTAGCAACATCTGTTACCAAATTTCTCAACATGAACAGCTGCTAGCAGTTTAAGCTATTCAGTATGAGAGAATTCTTTGTGACCCGCATAACTCAACTTTTCACTTGAACAGCTGCTGCCATTATTCCACGTATTACTGCGTGTATTCATTCTGCGAGCGTTCTACGAGACTGTGACTGCTTACGAATCATCTGTGACCTTTATCTATTTTGGTCAATTTCATCAGCGACTTTCAACAATTTTATTTTTTATCATAATTAATTCACTACGTTTTAACGAAAATGGCACGTTCAAGCATCGCCTTTGCCGATTTGAAAAGAAAAATTTCAGACACTATTGTGAACGAAGATCAACGGAAGAAGTGTATTGAGATGCTAACAGAATTTCAGGAGAAATATCTTAAACCAAGGGAGGAAGAAGACATCCACGCATCAAAAACATTCAGAGAATTTTTAGTGATAAATCGATTTGAAGACACATTGCAAGATAACGCCATCAATATCAGTTCAAACTATAATTTTGAAGAAGAAATTCAAAGAGACATCTTACCATCAGAGCTAACTAATTATTTAGCACATTTAAGAAGAGAAGAAGACATTTCGGTGAACAATACTGTGAAGTTATCGTTGTTAAAAGGAAGAGCTTTGACTGCAATCCGGGGAAGTGGCCATGTTTGTAAACAATTAGGTTATTCGAGAGGCTATAGCATCTTTTTAAGAAAATTTTATAAACTATATTTACGATTTCCGTTTATTAAGAACTCGACGGAATCTATATCATTTTTCAAAAGGAACTTCGCTATTATTGACTCGTATCTTCGCCATGGGAGACACCGCCCAACCCTTGATCAAATTTTAAACTCAATCAATTGAAACGGTAAGCTACTCCCAATAGATAATAGTACTATGACCCTTCCCTTATTTCAATTTACGAGAAACAATTGTATCATGTCATAACACATTTTCTAGTCAACATATTTTATTCGTTGTAAACCATGCTACTTGTCCTCATTGGTTTTATAGTTCTATGAGCCTTACTTTATTTTACTCATACAGAAACAATTGTATCATGTCATAACACATTTTCTAGTCAACATATTTTATTCGTTGTAAACGATGCTACTTGTCCTCATTGGTTTTATAGTTCTATGAGCCTTACTTTATTTTACTCATACAGAAACAATTGTATCATGTCATAACACATTTTCTAGTCAACATATTTTATTCGTTGTAAACGATGCTACTTGTCCTCATTGGTTTTATAGTTCTATGAGCCTTACTTTATTTTACTCATACAGAAACAATTGTATCATGTCATAACACATTTTCTAGTCAACATATTTTATTCGTTGTAAACGATGCTACTTGTCCTCATTGGTTTTATAGTTCTATGAGCCTTACTTTATTTTACTCATACAGAAACAATTGTATCATGTCATAACACATTTTCTAGTCAACATATTTTATTCGTTGTAAACGATGCTACTTGTACATAGTACTTGTCTGTGATGTGAATAAAATATTTCAAAGATGGAAATGTGTTTTCATTTTGTATCGAGTTAAAGCAGTAGCAACTACTGGAATTGTAAGAACGCCAGATGAAATGACAATTGTTAAAGCATTAGACCATCTCTTTCTTAATTTTTATAATGCTCTAATCTTAATAATAATTGAGATTCCTTATCTTTCATATACCTAACTCTATCTTTGTGTTTTTCTTTATTCATTTTTTCAATGTTAATCTTTTCAATGTCCATTAAAGTAGAACTACGTTCATATGATAACGAAGGATATATTCTTGAGGTTCCTTCCACTTTTGTTTCATCCACTTTTGTTTCTTCCATTTTTAAATGAATATTTTGAATAAATATTTTGAATAAATATTTTGAATACAATCTTCTGGTATATTGAGACTACGTGATATTTTGAGACAACTTAAATTTTCGTCTGCCTAAATTTTCAAAATTCTTAGACCACGTGATATTTTGAGACAACTTAAATTTTCGCCCTTCGGCCACGTGAAATTTGAAATCTACCTAAATTTTTGAAATTTTGATTTTTTTGAAAATTTTGAAAAACCCCCGCAAAAGTGTGACATCCGGCGCAAGCGAAGCGAAGCAAAGCGAAGCGAAGCGTCGCGCCGGATGTCACACTATAAACTACTAACAGGAACGCCGAGTCAAAGGTAGTGATCAGTAGCTGGGATCTAACCCCTCAAAGCTGCCTTAGACTTAGTTAAATTTCAAATCTGATAGCAGATTTGAACTCAGCATACTTGAAAACCTTAGTCTACATTTTAAAACTTTGAAAAAACTGAAAATTAAGAATTTTTAAAAAATTCCGCATTTTAATACTCATACTACTTTTAAAAATATTATCAGTAGTAAAGACACTATCAAACTCTATCATAAAAACTTTGAAGTAAGAAGATAGCTTGCCTACTTCAAAAGATAGAGTCCTTTGAAACACCCGATATCGGGAGCTCAGAGCCACGACCGTCGCTTACCTCGTCTTTCGATGAAGTGATCAGACTTACGTTGTCGGGGGTTTATATATGCTCGGAAGAAAACTTAAAATGGCTCTATCTCCGAAAGTATTCATCGTAGCGACATGCGGTTTGTTGCAAACGATTCGTCTCATCATTCTCGTATCCATATGGACACCATGAACCATTCTCATAAGACCACGAGAAGTTGGTCCGTCAGCACATGTCCATGTAACATGCCACAATTGAAAAAATTCCTAAGTGTGAGAGCTCCAGTGTGGTGAAAATTTTGAAAAATTTAAAACTTCCGAATTTCGACCTGGGACCTTTACCAAAACATTTTTCATCAAATTTCACTGACCTCCCCCCCCACATTCACAGAAATTTGATGAAAAATGTTTTGGTGACGGTCCCAGGTCGAAATTCCACACTTTGGAAAATTTTCAAAATTTTACCCATACAAAGTCACTCTGACACTTAGGATTTTTTCAGGTGAGCTTTTCACGACCTAAAATTCTTAAATGGCGTCTCCACACCTAAACGAAGACCAGATTATGAACACAAGCCCGTTTCCGCTTTCACTTGAATTTGTCTCACTCTTAGCTTTCAAACGAGCTATTGCACGACAAAATCCGTCCACTAGAAGCCAAGATCGAAGCTAGCTCTCCCGAGGGGGGCGGGGGGGAGGTCAGTGAAATTTGATGAAAAATGTTTTGGTGAAGGTCCCAGGTCGAAATGACACACGTTGGAAAATTTTCAAAATTTTACCCATACAAAGCCACTCTGACACTTAGGATTTTTTCAGGTGAGCTCCGACCTAAAATCTTGAATGGCGTCTCACATCTAAACGAAGACAGATATGAACAAGCCGATTCTTTCACTGAATTTGTCTCACTCTTAGCTTTCAAACGAGCTATTGCACGACAAAATCCGTCCACTAGAAGCCAAGATCGAAGCTAGCTGTCCAGAGGGGGGGGTCAGTGAAATTTGATGAAAAATGTTTTGGTGAAGGTCCCAGGTCGAAATTCCACACTTTGGAAAATTTTCAAAATTTTACCCATACAAAGCCACTCTGACACTTAGGATTTTTTCAGGTGAGCTCCGACCTAAAATCTTAAATGGCGTCTCACATCTAAACGAAGACAGATAGGAACAAGCCGATACTTTCAGTGAATTTGTCTCACTCTTAGCTTTCAAACGAGCTATGGCACGACAAAATCCGTCGACTAGAAGCCAAGATCGAAGCGAGCTGTCCAGAGGGGGGGACGTCAGCGAAAATTTTTTCTCTCCGATGGCGTTCAAATTCACCATACCGATGCAGAATTTCACGCTGAATCCGAATCTGGCCTCCGTTTTCTCAGCACATCCCGGCACATGCTTCCACTGGAAACAGCCCATTTTTATCCAAACCCCCAACATTCAATCAGATTGCAACGAAAAACATCACACACTATAGCCTCAAGACAGTAACCATGGCGGTCGCCCAAGGTCCACCACGACACTACTGACCCAACTAACGCAAACTCCTGTCGTTCGCAGGAGGGAGGGGGGACGTCAGCGAAACTTGCGGACTCACTTGGCCGGCACAACGCCACGACACTCTGTCGTTCCCAGAGGGGGGACGTCAGACTCCAAAGCACCACGGCGGCGGCCGCGACCCACGACCACATCTAAAGACCGTTCCAGAGGGGGGGACTCAGGACTCAAAGCACCCACGGCGGCCCTAACCACGACAACTCTGCGTTCCAGGGGGGGGTGCGGTCAGCGACGGCTGGCATCTTGACGCTATCCAGAAGTGGAGTTTTTACTTTCAACTATAGAATTTTGCAGTTTATCCATCAATATTAGAGAAATTTATAATCAATTTTCATTAAAAACACCGTTGTAGTCAGTAACCAAAACCATTACTACTTTTTAAAATATTAGATCAATAATTTTCTTTCTACATTTCCGCTGAATTGTATAGAGCAATGTACTGATAGAAAAAGAAGTGTTTTTTAAAATCTTAGTAAAAAAAAAAAACAAAAAAAAAAAGGCATATAGCGCTTGAACGAATGAAAGTTCTTATTGCAATCTTCTAAAGATCTTCTCCTCAGTCTCTCTAGGAAACAGTTGCAGGTGAACGGAAAACGTTACAAGTTTCACGCTGATAGCACTTATTGAAGTATAGCCGAAAGAACATTTGCCACGCTTTCTAGAATTTCCCTATGATAGATTAGTTAACGCTTCAAAAACTTGCGTCTCTATCTTTTGTGATAGTTTCAGAATACAATCAAGCTAAATAAAGAAATAAGAAGCATGAACTATGCTGAGCGAATTTGAAATAC
>CAJQUW010009163.1:0-106015 GCA_907163375.1 Prostheceraeus crozeri | reverse complement strand
GAAAGATGAGTAAGTAAAACTCCACTTCTGGATAGCGCAAGATGGCCGCCGTCGCTGACGTCCCCCCCCTCTGGAACGGCAGAGTGTCGTGGTCGGCCGCCGTGGTGCTTTGAGTCTGACGTCCCCCCCTCTAGAACGACAGAGTGTCGTGGTGTGCCGGCCAAGTGAGTCCGCAAGGTTCGCTGACGTCCCCCCCCTCTGGAACGACAGAGTGTCGTGGTGGACTTGGGCGACCGCCAGGTTTTGTCTTGAGGCTATAGTGTGTGATGTTTTTCGTGCAATCTGATGAATGTTGGGTTGAAAATGGGCTGTTTCGAGTGGAAGCAGTGCTCGGATGTGAAAACGGAGGCCAGATTCGGATTCAGCGTGAAATTCTGCATCGGTATGGTGAGTTTCAAGTCAATCGGAGAGAAAAATTTTCACTGACCTCCCCCCCCCCTCGGGAGAGCTCGCTTCGATTTTGGCTTCCAGTGGACGGATTTTGTCGTGCCATAGCTCGTTTGAAAGCTAAGAGTGAGACAAATTCACTGAAAGAATCGGCTTGTTCATATCTGTCTTCGTTTAGATGTGAGACGCCATTTAAGATTTTAGGTCGGAGCTCACCTGAAAAAATCCTAAGTGTCAGAGTGGCTTTGTATGGGTAAAATTTTGAAAATTTTCCAAAGTGTGTCATTTCGACCTGGGACCTTCACCAAAACATTTTTCATCAAATTTCACTGACCTCCCCCCCCCCTCGGGAGAGCTAGCTTCGATCTTGGCTTCTAGTGGACGGATTTTGTCGTGCAATAGCTCGTTTGAAAGCTAAGAGTGAGACAAATTCAGTGAAAGAAACGGCTTGTTCATATCTGTCTTCGTTTAGATGTGAGACGCCATTTAAGATTTTGGGAGATTGACGAAAAACGACAGAGTTAGAATTTCCCAAGAAACAGCTCCAGCGGGCGAATGAAGGCTCGGATTGGTAAACGGAGGCCAGATTTGGAATCAGCTTGATGTTATTGTCCAATGAGGATCATCATCCAATGAGAATCAAGCATTTCTATATAAATAGCGAGCCTTCCACAGTGAGAATCATTCCATCGTTGAATCACACGAGTGACGGACGCACATTTCCTCTCTCTAGTTCCCTATTCTATTATCCAACTAAAATGGTAAGTCGCTACTTTCCTCCCTCTCCTCCCTTGAACGTAAACTTAATACAATCTTTTTCATTTTCAGGCATCTACTCCATCTGCTGCACTAGTAGGACAAAATGGCGGTCAAACGTTACAAGGTTCGCTACGATCAGATCATCTACAACTGAGGCCAGTGGAAGAAACAACCAAGGTACATAATCCTACACCGCTACAGCGTAAATTTAAACAAGTCTTGCGTTATGACGATCATGGCGTAGTACTCCAAACGGGAATGCTCCCTTCCACGGATGTCAAGATAATGCACAATCAGTATGGGGACTACATACTGATCCCCGTGAGTCCGTACATTCGCCACCAACTTGATATTATTGAGGAGTACGTGACATTAAATATGGACATTCCTACTCCTCTTGCTCAAGAGTGGAAGGCGAGAGATGACAAGGATACTCCCTATAGAAAGATTTGGGATGGTAATCAAATTTGCCTACCGGTATCACATTGGTGCACTTACTATAAGAAGGAGGGAGATCATTCAACACCCATCACATGCGACGAGCTCGGAGAAGGTACTTGGGATATCCTTTTCAAAGTGAATGGGCTATATTATGGTCGGCATAAGGATAATAAAATAGCCTCTCTCTCCATGCATATGGAATCCATCCTATATATTCCAAAACCACCCAACGTGGACGACATAATTGATCAAATCCTTAACAGCAGTGGTACGAAGCGCAAGTCGGAGAAGAATGCTGCATCAAAACGCAAATCAAAGAAGGAGAATTACTAGTCCTTTCCTAACTCTACCCTATGACAATTCGCTTATGTGCTTTGAGTGTCGTAGACGTGGTCTTATTAGATACATTTTACTTCTTCGTTGCCATCATATCATTTGTGTATTTTGTCGTGAAAAGCATCGATGTAATTCTTCATTTTGTAATATGTTATAGAACGTTTCCTTAGATGTGTAAATTTCCGTTTTAGGCTTCTATCATCATTTTTATGGATTGTGAGGGTGAACCTGTACAGGAGCTCAGTGCTATTGCTATGAACAATTGGACATATCAGATTGTCAGTGTCTATCATCAACATGCCAACTGCAATCCCAATGTTGATCAATGGGCGAGAAAACACATTCATGGACTTAATCTGAAATATTTGCAAGACTATGGCTTTTCTTGTGAGAGTGCTCTTCTTATTGACTTTAAACGATGGTTAGCTGCTTTCAATGTTATACGCATCTTTTGTAATAATCCTGGTAAGGAGAGGAAAGTATTTCCCAATCTAATCATTGATGATATTTTGCTCCCACCTTGGGATAGTAGAGTGAATCAACATTATCATGAAGTCACGAAACGTTTTAAGGATTTGTGTGTTCCTATTTTGTCTGTTCGTTGTAGTAGCTACGTTCATAACCAATGCTTCTTTCCTCCTTACCTCAGCACTGCCAAAGTCCTGTATGGTTATCATTGCTCGCTGTATGATAGTTACCAGCTGTATCTATTTTATCTCTTTCAAACCATTGATTTATAATGCATGCTTGTTACTATTATTCAATAAATGTTACTATGAGAAGAGTTGTTGTTTTCATGCAATGGATGGGTTAGATAAAGGGCGATCATGTCTTTCTCAAACGACTGCGGAACATTACATTTTCATAGGCAAAGTTTAAAAGGAGCTGTTCAAGATTATGTGATAAATTTTCATAAAGATGAGACCGACATCGAAGCAGTGGTCGATGATGCTAGCACTCTATTTCTAGAGTTAATGAATACATTCTCTGATAGCATTGTCATGGCGCGATTAGTTGCGAAAATTAAGTTTAGTCATTTTGGAAAGGAAGAGGTGGAAAGTCGCTCTTTCCATTTTGCTTCTTATTCAATGGAAGTGGTAGATCACCCCGAAGAATTTTTTAAAAGACATATGATAAAAATTGCTGAACGTCTTAACGCATTTAACCATCATGGTAGCAGTCTAGTGATTGAAGCGATTTCAGATATTCACATTCAACTTTCCATAAAGAAAAATTGAAAATGCAGTGGTACTTGATTGTAGCACAACTGGTTTTCGAGCTATGTCTGCTCACTCTCGAAGTATATTCCTTCTGTACATGCGTCTATTATTTAGAAAAGGCTAGCAAATTCATATCTTCAAAAAGACTTGCTATAGACATCAGTAACGGTGAAACTATGTGTTGTGATGTATGTAAGCGAAAGGATGGAAATGAAAAGCGCATCTTCAAGAGATGTAAGCATGCTTTTTGTCAACGCTGTTTCATACGTAATTGCATTCAACTTTGCAAATGTAACCACTGTGATATTGCTCATTTCGAGTGTCACTTATGTCGCAATAGTTAGTACCTATGCAAATGTGGTAAAGATAGGTTTTAGCAAAGACTAACACGGAAAATGGCGAAACGTAAAATGGCGAAACGTAAAAGTCAAAAGTTTTCTTCAGCCATTCAAGCTCTCCGACGAATGAAAGCAAATCAGCGATACAATGCTATACGACATGCCAACGATAAATTCATTCGTGAAATTATTTCTCATGTGAGAAAGTTGAGGACGAAGAAATTAGCGCCAAAACAACGAAAGTTACTTAAGCGATATGCCACGAAATTGCGTTTCATCTCCAATCCTAAAGTCACCCTTCAAAGAAAGAGGAAAACTCTAACACAAAAGGGCGGTTTCCTTTCAGCAATACTTCCAATGATAGCTCCTGCCGTGGGCAACCTATTGGGTAATATCTTTGGCTCTAAGCGTTAATTATGCAAATGTTGAATCTCAAAGTAATAAAATGGATTTCAGACTTCAATGTGATAAAGTTCTGACTGTATCAGGTCCATCTCATGCAGGTAAAACTGTTTTCACGCTGAATTTATTGGATAAAAGAAGGGAGTTGTTTAAGGAACCTATCAATCGAGTGATTTGGTGTTATGGTATTTATCAACCGTCGCTGTTTCAGGAATTGCAAAGTCGCAACTTTATTCGACATGAAGGAATTATTGCAGTGGATAAACTTCAGTCTAATGATGTTGTTGTATTGGATGATTTATTAAAAGAAAGTAAGAATTCAAAAGATGTTACAGATATGTTCACTCGCGCAGCACATCATAAAAGGTGTTTTATCATCTATATCACACAAAATTTGTTTCCTGATGGAAAAGAAGCTCGTACACGAAACCTGAATACACACTATTATGCTATTTTCAAGAATCCGCGAGATAAAAGTCAATTTGAAATTTTAGCGCGACAAGTTGCACCCAGAGGATCAAAAGCCTTAATTGAAATTTTTCAAGCAGCTACTGAAAAACCATACGGTTACTTATTCATTGACTTTACGCAAGAGTGTCCGGAAGAATTTAGATTTCGAAGTGATATTTTGAAAACTCCCATGATTATCTACAAACTATGAGTTCTTATTCTCGCATGATTGTTATTCCTCAGGATGAATATGTACAATTGACTGCCATGCAGCAAGTAAAGCAACCTCTTGCAAATCAAATGTATAGGAAAGAAATAGATTATCAGCAAAATGTTCACATCAAAGATCCACATCGTGCTGTATTATTACAATCGGAAACTGTTGAGCAATTGAAAAACTTGAAGAATAAGATGCGTGACTCTGTATCGACTGCTACACCTTTAGCATCTCGCGCACATGCCATATCTCTTTTCAACAGTATTGAACCCCATCTCAATGTAAATGATAGAGGAGAAATCATTACAGATGAAAATAAAGTGATTGATGCTTCACGTTATGAAGACTTGATTCAGTATGCGACACGTAGAAAGCGCCGTCAGGGCTATGTTCCACCTGGTTGGTCATACTTTCTTAAACTATTGAAAAAGCATAATGTACCAAAATTTGCTTTGAATAATGAGACATTGAAAGAACTTGATTCAACAGTGGCTACTGCTCCAATGCTTCAGACGATGAAAATGCCAACAAATTGGTTTAAGACGTCACCTGCTACATCCCCTCCCACACTCACTAAGCAAACAAGAGGAAGAACTCGACGTAGATCTACATCACCACTAAAACTAGTAAAAGGAAAACGTAAAACAGCTCCTCCCAGGAAATACATGTTCTCAGACTATTAATATGAAGCAGATGTGTTGCTTGCCATGTAATGAGCCGCCAGAGGTGAATGTCGTTGTCACTTGCACTTGCTGCGCCAGCTCTCACAATGAAACCCCTAAGCAATGTGAACACGATCGCAAAACCGCTAAAGCTAAATGCTGCAGTTGTTGTAAATGTAGAAAGGCAAGAAAACAAAAAGATGAGAAGGAGAAAAAAGAGTCAGTCGTCATCGACTGAACGTTTGAAGTCAATCTATTATGATGTAAAACATCCGGCAGGATTTGCATCTATCAAGAAATTATCAAAAGCGAGTGGTCTTCCACAATCACAAGTGAAACGATGGTTAAAGGGTCAGGCTACCTATACACTCCACAAACAAGCGAAAAAGAAGTACCGCACCCGCCATTATATTGTTCATGACATCGATGAACAGTGGCAAGCAGATTTGTGTGATGTTGCCTCCATTTCAAAACATAACTCGGGCAATAATTTTATTTTAACCGTCATTGATATTTTCTCGCGTTATGCGTGGGCTCAACCTTTAAAAACTAAAGAAGGGAAAGGAGTAGCAAAAGCATTCCAAACAATTTTTCGAGAAGGTCGCATTCCAAAAAGAATTCAGAGTGATCAAGGAAAAGAGTTTGAAAATCAGCATGTGAGAAGATTATTTGAGAGGCATGACATTGAGTTGTTTAGTGTAAAGAGTGCTTATAAAGCTGCACTCGTTGAACGTTTTAATCGCACATTAAAAAATCGCTTGTGGCGACATTTTACTGCCAACTTGACACAAAATTGGACAAAGGTTCTACAAGATACACTCCATGCCTACAATCACTCTATCCATCGTTCTATTGGACTCAGACCAGTAGATGTAAATGCTGACAATGTAGATAAAGTGCGCGAATCATTCCAACGTAAACGCACTCATGTGAAAAGTGATGTGAAAATTGGTGATAAAGTTCGTATCTCAAAAGTGAAAAGTGTTTTTGCTAAAGGGTACCTTCCGAATTGGACAGAGGAGGTATTTACAGTATCAAGGATTAATCAAAAAGACTCTCCGACCACCTACAAGTTGAAAGATTACGATAATGAAGAAATTGAGGGTAGCTTTTACCGCGATGAGATTGAGGTAGTCACTGAAAGTGAAACATATTTGGTAGAGAAAATCATTCGATGTAAAAAACGGCAAGGTGAAGAATGGTGTCTTGTTAAATGGACTGGTTATCCTTCAAGTATGAACTCTTGGATGCGTCGTGCCGACATCTTTCATCTAAGTGATCGACAGTGATTCATGCAAAGTTGTAACTAACAATGTTTAGGGTTTGAGCTATGAATCCAACTGCCTCATTTTATTCACGACCCTCCTATGTAAGTGGTGGAGGACAAATTTACATCGGCGCTCGCCGCCAACGTGGAGGTAGCATACTTGGTGCACTGAAATCTGTTGTAGCACCTCTCATATCCAATGTCGGTAGATCTTTAAAACGAAATGTTTTAAGTAATGCCGTTGGCTTTGCTGGTGATGTTGCTAGTGATCTTTCCAGAGGTAGAAGTTTTAAGAGCAGTTTGTTGAATCGTGGGAAGGAACGCGGTTTAAAAACATTGAAGCAGACCTTTGCTGGTGTTACTCAAGGAAAGAAATCACCTAAACGAATGAAAAAAGGAAGGAGGAAACATCGCGGAGCTGGTAAGGTGCGATCTTCAGTCAAAAGGCATTCACGCAAACGTCGCAGAGGCTCTAATCATTCATCAGGCGCTAAACGACGACGCTGCCATAACTTCTAATCATGGAGTGTAAAACTTCCGGTTTTTGTTTGTTTGATCAACAAGCCATACAGACAGATATTCTTAGTTCAAGTATTGTAGATTATCATCCTCGAACAGCTGAGAATGCTGGCCCCATTGAATTTGTTATTCCTGGTGGTAGTGATGACTACATAGATTTGAGTTATGCGATGGTTGATTTGAGGTTTAGAATTCAGCAAGCAGATGGAACTGCTATTGACGATACACATAAAGTTGGACTGAACAATTTACCATTGACTACATTACTTCGTGATGTTTCTCTAACGATTGGAGAGCAGCAGGTGGAAGGTGGTCAAAGCGATTATCCCTATAAATCATATTTCAATCATGTATCACAGTTTCATCCAGCAGCACAAAAAAGTCATATGGAAGCCATGGGATGGTACAGAGATGAAGCAGGAAAATTTGATGTTGAAACAAACAGTGGCTTTGTAAAGCGATCTGCTATGATTAAAGATAGTAGAGTATGTCAGCTATATGGTCCGCTGAATTTAGACTTCTTTAGACAGTCAAAGTTTTTACTCTGTAATACCAGCATGCGACTCAAGCTGACATTGAATAAGCCTGAATTTGCGCTGAATGCATTTGCTAAAGTTGACAATTTTAGAATTCATGTGGAAGATATTGCACTTTACATTCGTCGAGTAGTACCGAATCCAAGTGTCATTAGAGGACATGCTGAAGGTCTTAACCGCCAAAATGCCATTTACCCCGTTCAGCATACAAAGCTTCTCACCTTTACAATTCCTAAAGATCAAAAGAGTTTCATGAAAGATGGCCTCTTTCCATCGGAAGCACCGAAGCTCCTCATGGTGGCAATGGTTGAAAATGATGCATTTAATGGTAATATAAAGAAGAATCCTTTCAATTTTAAACACAATCAGTTAAGTGAAATTGCTTTACGTGTAAATGGTGTGAGTCATCCTGGTCCACCCTACAAACCAGATTTTGCTGCGGATCAATTTATGCGCAGTTATGTTGATTTTATGGATGTCTTTGGCTTTTACAATACGGATGACACCAACGGACTCACTATGAAAGAGTTTAAGAGTGGATATACTATTTATGCATTTGATTTGACTGCTGACAGCGATATTAGTGCCCCTATCGTCAAGCGAACGTGCCTCATAATATTCGTTTGGATTTGACGTTCAAAAGAACACTACCTGAGACGATCAATGTATTAATTTATGCAGTCTTCGATTCAAATATTGAAATTACAAAGTATCGTGACGTGATTCTTCAGTATAATCGTTAATGAGTTGGTTGACTGCTGACGATATTAAGACTAAAGTGCAGCGTAATGCAGACGAAGCGACGTTGAAAGCTTTCGATAATGTCTATTCACTCGATACCTTACCACCTGCAGTAAATCACTATCCCATCTTTATTGTGCTAAACACTCATTCGCAGAATTTAGGCGGTGAGCATTGGAAAGCGATCTTTATTGGAGAAGACCGACGTGGTGAACTATTTGACTCTCTTGCTCAACCTCCAAATATACCAACACAGCAGTGGTTGAGAAAACATACGCGTCAATATCAGCGAAATGAACGCATACTACAACATCCACTTTCATCAACGTGTGGTGCTTTTGTACTGTACTTCATCTTAAAACGTTTACATGTATCTCGATTTGTATCTGTTATTCAAAACTTTTCATGTAATCCATCCTCTAATGAAAAAATGATTTGTAAGTTCTATCATGATTTGAAATAAAAACATCATGTTGGAAAAATTGTTTTTTATTTTACAATCCGCTGGGTACGTACATACTCGATGAGATAGTCTAGGATCACATTTGCTTGTACATGAGATTTTAGTCCAGTAATGATCACTTTACTATTATGAAAGATTGCCACATGCACAGGTAACCAACAACTAATGAGAGCTGCAGGAAAAAGTTCGGGTTCATAACACAAATTGTAACTGCTGGTACGAATCTTCAAAAATGATACACTGTCACTCAATTGAGTAGAGATCACCATATTGTCCACAGTCAGATTCGACATCACACACCTCTCCCTCTTCCATATCCGACGTAGTAGTCTTTGTAGCTCTAAGCGCATTGACTGCGCCGATGAATGAGAAAGGGCGCCGAGAATCTGTACAGTCCCATTTGGGAAGAGTTGAAGATTCCGTGAATTGTTCATCTTCACCACTAACATTTGAGGTCGGCCCGGGTAATACTTGCTGTTTGGAAGGTGTTGGTGTAATGTTGTGAGATCGATTTTGGTGTAGAGTCTGAAGCGACGGAGAATGTTGACGATGGTGTAGCGATGGCGCTTCATGATGAAAGAATGAGTAAATTGAGCGATGTACCTTCCTTTTATACTTCTCCCAACTACCTTGATGAAATGTGAAGTTAGTATGAAGTTGGGAATGATAGAGTTGAATTCGCCGATTGTTGACGCGCAGCCAGATGCGATTTCCAATACGTGAATGTCTTTTCATATAGAAGTATTTCAAATCCTTCATGATATGATGTAGAGATTGAAAATGACGATAAGATAAAGCAAACTCTCTTCTCACATTTCCAGTTGAATCTTTGAAATAGACGTTTCGATCATGATCCGTTTCAATACGTTGTAGGGAATCTAATTTCCAACTCATGGTGCGTGGTAGTCATGTCTGATTAAGATTTGCATAGTAGGGCGATGAACTCACGACGAATAAATGTCATGATGGAGCGATGTATGTATCTTCTATACTTCTCCCAATTGTATTTGCGAAATGAGAAACAGTTTGCGGAATGAGAATGGCAGATTTGAATTTCATTGTTGCGACGTTGAAGCCAAACTTGATCACCCAAGGAGATGAATCTTAAGTTTCAAAATATTCCAAATCCCTCATGATATCATTGAGGTTGACAAATTGTCGCCATGTTAATGTAATACCTCTTGATGAATGACCATGAGAATTTTTGAAATGTACGTTTCCATCACGATCAACTCTGATATATTGTAGAGAGTCCAAAATCCAAGTCTTCATGATGTTATGCAAAGTCGCAGATCAGCAATATAAAAATGTCGTTTTATCATATTTTGCTTAGCAATGCGGCTACAAAGAGATTTGCTAGTAATCGAGCCGCACTCTTTTCTACTCCCATTGATCATACACAACAGCTAAATGGAAATTGGGAAGTGGGTGTCACTCAACTTGTTTATAGCAACTGTGTCTATACTTTTGATCATGAGGTGATGACTATTAATATGAGACGCACAGCTGCTTACCAATGTGAAAAGGGCTGCCGAGTATACATTCCACAGTGGCCAAAGAAAGATCTCTTATCATGTAAAAAGTTTATATATGATTTCTTGAATAAAGCGAGTAAACATATTGTCCAATTTACTCCGCACAATGATGATTATAATTATGTACATCATGTAGTTGAGAAAGATTGGATTGTTGGTTTAAGTCCAAGTTTAAGAAATGATTTAGGTTACCTCGCTAGCGCCTTAACAAGCTATGATAATTTTAACGTTAATTACCACATAAGTGGTCATAAACAGTTAATATATCGAGAGGAAGCTTATTATGTAGATCTTATTCCAAGAAATGAGAAGACGTTGGTGAAGAAGATTGTGATTAAGCCAAGAAAGACAAACATGACTCCTGAAACATTATTGAAGAAATTTAATTATCTCCTTCGAGTTGATGGTAAACAAGTGGCAACATTGACTTATATCAAATCATCTAATCATATTGCAATAAGTAAATTAAATGATGATGATCTAGTATTAGTTTGTTCAAAAGATTTTCATCAGTTCTTACGACATCGTTCTGCAGCTGTTCATGGAAAATTTGATATGCAACATTTACCATGTGAAAGGTCAAATCAATTTGATACAGAATGGACCGTATCTTTATACAGAAAGTGTGTAGAGCCTTTCGGTGGTATCTTACATGAAACAAGAGTGTTGATGCCTCGCATTATTACTTCGGTTAAATTGGTTGTAGATTATTTAAATGAAGTGATTAATGAGCAACATATTTCATTTTCTGAAAAAGAAGGTGTTTTGTCTCTCACTATAAGTGGAAAAGGTATTGAACTAATTATGGATAAAACTCTAATGGACATTTTGGGTTTTGATCAAAATATCTTTAAAAGTGGTACTGTAACCAAAGCTAGCGCAGACATGTCGCTATCGCGTCGTATTAACTATTTTCAGATATATTCCAATATTGGTGAAGATGTACGTGTGGGAGATGTTGAAGCTCCATTGCTAGCAATGATACCATACCAGCCAAAAAGCTGCAGTATTTTATCTGAGCATACTTTCAAGAAAGTGCATTATACAAAGCTGAAATCAAACTACATCCCACAAATTGATATTGCAATTTATGACGATGCTGGTGCGTTGATTCCTTTTCATAAAGATGCTGTGACAAGTATCACACTCCATTTCCGAATGAAGAGTTAATGCAAAAGTATGCTAATATATTTTTCCAATGTGAATAATATGGAAAGTGAAAATAAGGACTCGTTTCTAATCTACTTGCCCAGTAATGCTTCTATGAATAAATTTCCCAAAAATAAACCATCAGACTATCGAGTAGAATTAAATCGCCCACTACATTTAGAAGGTGAATGGGAGGTTGGCGTTTCTAGTATTTGCTATGATAGCAATATTCAGAATGTGAATGATTTGGAAGAAATGATATTGACTCCTCGCACCCATGATGGAATAACGATGAATAATGCATTCCAGTTCCCATACAATTTAACATCAGATGGAAAGTGGAACTATGAATGGATTCAGATAAAATCAGATTCTTATGAACCATTTGGGAATGAGAAAATTATTAAGGCATTCAATAGTGGTAATACTTCCATCATGAAGAATAAGGATCAGAAAGTTTATGAGTTTACTATCTATCATTGGAGTGGGAGACAGTTCCTTCGCTTTCATTCTTTTACTAAAGGTCTTACACTGAGGTTGGATAATGAATTCTATCCACATCTTGGTTTTGGTCATGGACTACATCTAACGTCAATTGCTACTGCAAATGTTAAAAAAGTTTATTCAAATCGAATCAACAAATTTCATTATAGATTTAAAATATTTGATGAAGATGTTGTAGAATGCGAAGAACGCATCATTTTGAAAAAGCGTGGTGTTCAACCTTTATCACTTATTGAGTTAGTAAAACGATGGAATGAGACTGTGGGTAAGAAGTATGGAGAGAAAATTATGGCGGACAAAAATAAGTTGGTTATTCAGAAATATAATGACAAACTTACAGTTTATTTCTCTCCAACCTTGCGTCATTTTGTAAGACATTATACACCTATTATTGGAAGCGGTGTGGTGTATGCTTCTCATGAATATCACACTAAAGCTGATTCAGTTAATGATGAATGGTGGGTGGACATCTATGGTGATCGCATCAAGAAAATTTACCAGTCTTATGAAGAATCTAAAGTTGCTATCAATATAATGCCGCGTCTATATCATACAGTTGAAAGCTTCATTCATGTAGTAAATCCTTATATACAACAGAAGTTGAAGCATGTGATGAAAAGTAAATATGATGTAAAGACACACCACATTTCGTTTTCAATTGAAAATCAACGCGTTGTTCTGAAACTGGGCGATGACATTCAATGTCAATTGAGTAAAAATTTGAAAAAACTCTTTGGTTTTTCAATGCTACAAACTGTGTTTGCTGCTGCGCATACGATTGGTATAGAAACACCAATGACACTTGATAAACATGAACAGCACCTTTACATTCAAAGTGATTTGATTTTACCTATTTCTGTTGGTGAGAAAAAAGAATACATTTTACGTGATTTCATTCATGATAAAGACGCTTCATATGGAATAGTCGAGAAGATGTTTGAATCTATTTTCTATCATCCCGTCGTCAAACAAACTATACCCTCTATTGCTATCAAAATTACCAATGGTTTACAAGAGTGCATCCATGTGAAAGATACTAAATCCCTCGTAACTTTAGTGTTTCGGAAAACAAAGTGAAGTCATTGTGATATGTTTATTGAAATAAAAATATGTATATGAAAAAGTCTTTTCACAGATATAGGGGGAATGAGCTGACTGTAGGCATATATTCACAAGGAAGAAACGATCTCATGCGATACATAAAACAACCATGTATATCTACAAAAAGCAACATCAAAATACTGAGTTAAAGTTGATTATGTCAATACATCTCCTGAATGTGGTAGCGTGAGTTTTATTCTTTTGGGTGGAGGTATGTTTGTGTCAGGATGTCCATGTGGAAGAGATGTGTTATGTCCTATCCAACACCTCTTATCCTCCCATGCTGAAAGTGCTCGTTTCTTGAACGTGTACGTTTTCACAGTATGAACTTGAGATTTTAAGATTGTCATATTGACAAACGTTATAGTTTTATTTTTATAGGCCTTCTTATAGGACCGATGTTTCATTTTATGAACAATGGATTTTGATATACCTTTAGCACGCTTAATACTATCTGCACATTCTTTTAATTTCATGGAATACATTTTAGGACGGAGGAGAATCATTTCATCTATTTCCTTTCCTGCTGTTTCATCCTTAAAACAACCAAGTTTGGCTTTATTCTGTATGGAATAGAGTGGATGAGTGGGATTGTAGTTAGATGTGTCGAAATATTTTTCTAATGACTTGCCTACTTCATTAAAATTTAAATCTTTTTGAGTGGTAATTCCTAAAAAGAAACTATCTGTATCACCACCCAGCAAGCGAACCTCTTTTACGAGAGGGCATGGTTTTAATATTTTGTAGAAGAGTTGATACATTTCAAGCTTGGAATAATCTAAAACGGCTTGCCCAATATAGATGGGTTTGCACAACTCAACTTCTGATTTTATCATTTTAACACCTACAAGATCCTCATCGATGATGTCTCTATCAATGAAAAGAGGTGATGAGGTCAATTTGTGATATTTTTGTTCATCAACGACTAGTTTGTAGTTCATACGTTTTCTAACATCCTCCATGGTCTTTCCGAAAAGACTGTTATTCTTATATTTATAAAAATCCTTTTCAAAATTATTTTGGGCGAGTGCACGTTTTTGACTGTTACTATCTATGTAGGGTTTGAGGAAGGCTTTCTGTCTAAATTTGATAATGCGGTGAACTGACTTTAGAAGCATGCCCATTTCTAAATAGAATTTTAGTATGCAGAAGTGTACGAGATAATTTTTCTTATCATATTGGGTGAGTAAAAGTTTGCGGCATGGTTTGTACCTTGGCTGTCCACACTCTGTTAAGTTATTATGAAATTGTGACATGAATGGTGAAAACATATCTTCAGTCACTTCACCAGATTCAGGTGCGAGTGGGAAATCAGCAGTTTTATTTTTAATGCTATTTGGATAAATCAAATCCACTTCAAAATAATATCCCCAATCACCTTCATCTGGAATCTTCAGTATGTTTGAAGGGTTGGAGTAATACTCAAGCTCATCTTGATTTAACCAACTAAACTCGGAATGAGGTAGTGGTTTAGACAGTGAACTGCCATATAAATTATTTTGGTCATAGTACTTTAGGTGGATATGATCATCACCTACTGTTTCAGATTTTATATGATGTTTATTTACAAATGTGAGACCACCGCGTATTCCGCGCTCAAATATATTATACATCTCCGGGTCTTGTAAGAGATGAATGGTCTCACCAGTCATTTTAAAGGCTGATTTAAAGGACATGGCTGGTAGACTGACAAAGTGGACAGGATCTAATTTGTCTTCTTCTAATGCCACTCGTCGAAATTCCTGAAAGACATCAGCCAGCAAAATGACATCTAATTCTAAGTAAGCGATCATATAATCGCCAAACGTTTTACATTCAAATTTTAACCATGCCTCTTGAGCATGTTCATAATCTTCTACTGGACAATCTTCACCCGTCAAATCGTTTTGGAATTTGTCAATGGAAGGAAGGGTTGTTTCATTTAGTTTAGACATTGAGCTAAAATACGCATAAGGAAAGACTCCTTTGCGAGTGATTATTTCATCCGTTAAGTTTGGATAGTGTTTCTTCAAAGTTTGACTATGGGGAAGAAACTTGAGATTACGAACGAGAGAAGCTAGTGACGCTGACATGAATTGGAATGAATCTAAAAATTTTATTTCGAAGAAGACTGTCTTATTTTCTTTAGTTTTATCTACTGGTACTTTTGCTGTCATTGCCATGAATTTTTCTCTCGTTTGTGCTATTACATTAAACTGCCACGATTTCATCTGGCTCAACCCTCCTTTTATGAGCATATGACTGTCATAGCCCTTAAAGTTATGAAAAATGACGGGTAGTACACGACGTCTCAACCTAAGTGAAAAGTTACATTTGGGAGCTAATGACCGTGACTGTTTATTAATGTACCAAGGGGATGTTGATACTTGATTAAGCATATTTCTTAATTTTATCGTTCATCAACTGCTTTTATTGACATTTAGGTCAGGTTGCTGCAACTTTCAAATTTTTGTCTTGTCTTCATTCTGCATTATGTAGTGAACTTAAGCTCGCAATCGGGAATCATACACGATTGTTGAAATTATGAAGACTTTTGTATCGGAGAAATTCTTGATATTTTGAAATGGTCTATTCTTTTCAACCTTGACCAAGGATTTGCATTTTGTTGTTTGTTCTATTCTAATGTGGTCAGTGCCTGCTTCAGAGCTGGATATGGATGCTGGCTTGTGGATGATATCATAAAATGTTAGCTTTCTATGTCTGCGTCAACTGACAAGCTAGGGGGACTTAAATTCGTTCACATTATCCCTATGTGAAAATATTTTTATCTTTCGGGGCATGCTTGCCATTTGTAATTATACCTCCCGCTTTTGACCAACAATTCATTGGGTGTTTAAAAATTTATCTTTTCTCCAAATGGGAGGCAAGACTGCAGCTGGTCGCATACAGAAAATTGTTCTACCTCTTTTAGAGTGCACAATGTCGTCGAGTGTACAAGTCTGTAAGAGTTTTTGGGAATACATCAGTAGTGCCTTTCCTCTGCTATCATCTTGTTTTACTTTTATACGGAGGTTGATCTAACCACGTTCATAAACAAAGTTGACGTCGAATTTTTTGAGGGCACCATTCAACACACTTTTATCCCACTTGTGAACGACACATTTTAATATTATTATGGTGTTTTAAGAACGTTTCTACATCTTTGTTTTTCATGTTGTTTACATATCACATACCTTCTAAGTATAGTTCATTCCTCCTCTGAATCTAGAGCTATAGTGTATGATTTCGATGCGCGTGTGAATATCTATTATGAGTTGAAGGGATGGATTGGACTGCTTATTTGGAATACACTTGTGATTTTCAATCGACATTGAATGACAGCTTTCTTATATATTCAACGTTTTTGTAGTTTAAATGTACCTCGAGCTGCATGGAATTTTCTAAATAGTGAAAATTTTGAATTTGGCTGAGTCCAACAGCCATCAGAAAATGAATTCGAGGCGTCGCTGTGACGCGTTGATTGAAATTTATATACATTTGATATTTCTAAACATTGAATGTGGAAAATTTAGCCCAGATCGCAGTATTCACTTCGGTTGCGGCGAAGAGGAAGGAACCTATGAAAATGTATTCTCTCTGTCAACATTGGAAAACGTTTGAAAATACTATATTAATATATTTTAGTTTAAGGTAAGATAGAGCGAACCCCTTCATTAATAAATATTGTCTACAATTGTTTCTGAAGTGCGCTTAGATAATGTTAGATCTATTTGAAGGAGCACACTCAGGAAAATCTTCTATTTGGTAGTGGACTCCATGCAGACACGCTAGTTCAGTCGTATCTAAAATTTATTATTGTGAAAACATTAATGAGGGAGATGGTCATAGAGGGTACCGTTGGTAGTACCCTGTGATCATTTGACATTGCGTTTGCATTTTTGTTTTTTTGTGTTGAAGTCTGTGCGAAGATCTCGCTCTGAAAGTGACTATCAAAAGAAAAGAGGGCACAAATCGCATAGAATGGAGATGTCATCGTCAGAATCATACTTAAATACGGAGATTGACTCCGCGATTTGCGTTGACGTAACACGTTGTTTGATGTGTCGAAGTGGTGGATGTGCTTCCTTTGTATTATAACATATAGTCCGCTCGTCCGGCCAACATTCCCAAACTCGTTGCCTTGTACGCTGAAGAGTCTGAGATAGGAACTCTCATCACCTGAAAAGAGCAATCATGATATCAGCTTCTGTTTCACAGTTCTACACAGATGTATTGTTACAAAACTACGTTGACATCAACGGACTTCTAGAATTTCACATTCAGTGCTCATATAGGGACCGGGAGTGGTTGCATGATGTTGGATGCCTATGAATTGAGGTGGGAAGATGCCTATTGCCTCTCGTTTGTGGGAGATGAAGATGAAGAATTAGTTATTTGTTGCTATCGGAATCCATTTGCATCGATATACAGATGTTTGGTTAGGTTTGATACTTCAACATGATAGTGGACATGCTCGAGCAGATGCCTGACTACCTGAGAGCAAAGTTTTACAATTTTGTTAAGGCCCTCAATTTTAGATTTCGTCAGAGATACAAACTTCATTTTTTGTCACAAAGAACAGAGTGATATGTATCTACGTATGTCACGTTACATATTTACTTTCGGATTCTAATCTTGTCATTGGCTGTTTATTTCTGAGTGGTTGAGGTGTTGATACGTTGATTTAGAAAACATTTACTAAGTTATTTTAACCAGTCTTTCATTGACAATGGACCTCCGACCTACTCCAAATCACTAAATTCCTCTTCGCAAATCCTCAATCACACACAACACGCGTAAATCGACGTTGTTGAGATAAGGGGTCATTACCAGCGGGTCAACGGTAGAGAGTGTATGTGGGTGAAGGTGTTTCCCTCCTCTTTTCCCTTTCGTGTGTCCCGACTTAACTGGCGTGAGGTATGGTAGGATGCTTCCACTACGATTTACATGAACGTAGGTGATGTGAATCACATGCACAAGTTACTACACCAATTATGTGAGTGGTACAACCCTAACGCCAGCCTCGTACTATGGCGGAGTGGAAGGATATTGACATAAGTGAGGCTCGAAGTGGATGAACGATTAAGACAAGTGTGAAATGTTTTTGTATTTCTATGTGTAGCCAGACTCGGGGGACGATATTGACGATGAAGACCTTTTGATTACAGGCCATATTAATTTTTTTTCGTATTAATCTTTGGCTTTAATACTGACTTACGGGAACGGGGCTTAAGGGATGAATTTTAATTCCATGTATACTTTTAAATTTGAAATAGTGAGCACGCTTAGTCTAACTTGTAAATCTTAAAACCATTTCATATGGACGATGTATGATAGCTTGAAGACTAGTGTCAAATAAAAGCTTAGGAGGGCTTTACACTGTCCGTTGTCGAAAGCGAGATATGATATCGACTGCGATCACATCGTGATAAATGTGCTTGGTTAGACTTAGGAGTGGGCTGAAGGGGACTGATTTTAATACAATATGTATTCTTTTTCTTTTGTACATTAGTAGCATAGCTTAGGGTATAACTTGTGTAAATCTTTAAAAACATTGCATATGGCGTTGATGATATGATGAAAATAGTGTCTAATAAAATTAAGATAGCTTACATTCTGATTCCTAGGGATAGCAATCGCACTGCGTTCCATGTGTAAAGAGCATGTTGGAAACTACGGTTATAAGAGAGAGTAGTGTTATGTGGAGTGAATGGCGTCCCTGGGAGCTGTCCTCCCTTTTCTTTACACTCATACATTTCGTCTCATTTTTAGAGACAGGTTAGCTAGAACTCATGGTTCTCATATACGGACATGACAAGTGGAAAGTTTGTAGGCAACCTTCGACACAGTTGGATATATGTTGGTCATGTCAGCGAATGCTTAATTACGTTGAGACAGTGGTAATCATCTTGCATACAATGATAGCAGAGAGGTTTTTAACAAGATTGTCCATTGCAGAAGTCCCTTGAGGTATACACATTGAGATACGGGGTTTCACGGCACGCCCTGTACAGGTGGAACTGCCCGTCGCAAAGGGAAGTAGTACCAACGAACTTCATTTGCAAAGTTCAAGTTGAGGGCAATGATTTGAAGATTTCAACTTAATGATAGTTATTCGCCTGTCCCGAAGACTGCCCAGGTGCTATACCGCCTTCGCCGTGGGGTTCGATCTATGGCTTGCCCATGGGTGGCCTCTTTAATGTGTGCCGTTTGGTTCGTTGCTCGGGAGTGCAGGTTACCTGCTTGTGTATTTGTAAGTTGACTTTTTGGCTGGAATAGTCATTGGGTATGACGGTTTAGGTTGTCAATTGACCCTTATACGCTCTCGAGGTCGGTGCTGGTTGCATCGTGGCACTTTCGGATGCGAGTGGGTATTCGGATGTCAGCCACACCCCATCCCTTTCCGACCAAGCGATCTTTCTCGATCTTCCCCTTCTTATCATCCTCTTCATCCCACTCGTGTGTGTTGTGTGTGTCCCCCCCCGCACCCCCCCCCTCCCCCCCCCCCCCCCCCCCCCCCCCCCCGTTGCCCCCACCCCGACACCCTCCACCCCCTCCCCCCCCCCCCCCCCCCACCATAACCCCCCCCCCCCCCCCCCCCACCCCCCCCCCCCCCCACCCCCCCCCCCCCCCCCCCCGCCCCCCCCCCCCGGAATAGGACACCCCCTCCGCGTCTTCATCGATGAAGAACGGGAATGATAGTTGGCTGATGTCGCTTCCATCCGTCAGACTTGAAATTGAATGAGAAGCGCTTACTATCACTTCTGGGCTTATTTTAGGGTGTCCTTGCAATCAATGTTTGCCTCCAACAGCGGATCTGGGAAGGCTGCAGCTGATAGCAATCGACTGCTTAACGTTCTGTTGATGATTAGCAGATTCATTCTTAATTGATAGTATCGCCAGTCAGTAAGGCTGACCAGTGGCAAACCTGCGAGGAGTTTAAAGACATTATCTTGCCAAATGGTGGCCCTTATGAGAAGCCGGTGGGGCCGTTCGCGGGCAAGTACGTCATCTGTCTCACCTATCACTATTCGGCGGAGAAGAGTCTTTGTGTCTCTCTTTAGGTAGCACCGTTCGTACTTCCCACCACCTTAATTGGTACAATAGGCTAAAAAGTGGACAACTGTAGCGCCCCTTCCGTGGGATTGACGGGCAGTTGTCTTGTCATGGTTGACCAATACGCAGCAAGATTTTGTGTGGGATGCTGTCTTGCTCCTATAGCTGAAAACTCACTTAAATAAATTTCGTCGGCCTTAACTGCCGGTCCGATAGGGATGAGTCTGACTTTGACTGTTCGCCGCCGTATTCATGCATGATTGATATGAAATGGTTAATGAGAGGCTAGTGTGTTTATTAGCCACTCTAACGCGATGAGCAACGTTCAAGTTTGAATGATAGCAGATTCAACTTTAATAATGTAGTATTCGCCTGTCCGCATGATCCTGCCTGGGCAATATCCGCGTGGATGGTTCTAATAGGGTCTGGACCCCCTACGGTGGCACCCTTTTTAGAGAGCCAGAGGGTTCGTTCTCGGGAGTTGTCGTGATGGGCTGGTGGTTGTAGGCGCTGGCAAAGATCTGCAATGAATAATGATATGTTATTAGAATAGGAATTATACTTTCTTATTTACTTATTTCAAGTTACAAGCGTAGCCATCCTGTTGGCAGTCTAGGCGCGCTTTACGAATCGAGAATTTTGTACAGATGGACCAGCCGCATTCTTAGGCATGGCATGGAGACAGTTTTGTTCCGTTACGGATGGCCCCGGTTATAACCAATATTATAGAATTCGTCAGTGACGAGGACTTTGATTTTACGATGTACTACGACCCCCGTACAAAAGATATATCCCGAATAGGGATGTGAAATTTCAAACAACACGATCCTCATCACACGATTCCATCTCATCCCTCATGCGCTCCAACGTTCTCATACGCCTGCCTCTCATCATACCCGCCAGCCCACAGGTCCCACTCCCAACGTCAACATTCCTTCGCTTCCTCAACACAACTCATCTCCTTCATCCAATCTCCTCAAACTTCGCTTCTGCATCTCTCTATTCTTACTCTCTTGCAGCCACTCAGGCCCTCTTCTTCACCACTCAATCATTCTTCTCTTATCAAAACTCTTGACGTCTTATTTTACTTTCAATCAGTCACATCTACGCCTCATTCAGAATGTAAATTCTCATCCCCTACCCCACTCCTTCGACTTCAGTTTCCTTCTTTTTCACAATGCTCATCCCAACTCCTTCACAAACTTCAATCCTTTCACCTTCTTCAAACTCTCATACTTAATTCACCAACAAATCATGCGCCATAAATCTCTGCGACACATGCCTCTTCTCTTCATCCTTCAACCACCTCGCCGACTCTTACGTATCCCCCCCTCTCACGTTTTGGAGAAGATGAGGCACTTCGGGGGTCGGATACAATGTTTGACACCATCCGACGACGAAGAGCTCAACTTCCTCACACGCTCCTATCTAAATGCACATCATCCTCATCATCACTCTCAGCACACTCTTTCGCCCATCTCAGAGCCTCCAACGCGGCAAACCGCTCTCGCCAACTCATCATTCTCACACCAATTCTCAACCTTACCCTCTCGCTCTATCGCCAACATTCGCTCCCTCTCTCCACAATCAACGCGTGAATCTCAAGTCACTCATTCACCCTTCAGCACATACACTTCACACACGCAACCCTAGTCAGATAATCAGTGGTCGGTGCCCCCTTCTTTAACATGCGCCTTGCGTCCGCAGCTGCGAATTTATTTCTACTGCACAACACATTTTGATATGAATATTTTCTATTCTTGTCATTAGCCATGCTGACAGTTTATCGTTAGCTGTAAGATAATGAAATTGTATACGTTTTGGAATCATTTAGTACAGTCATATTTCCTAAAGCAATACAATTATTCAGGAATGATAGAATTGAGTGTAGTGAGTGGTCACTCGATCCCGTCGACAGCCCGAAGGCCTAGTAACTGATCAATAGGAATGAGATCTTCCCCGATACCCGCTCTTTACAGCTGAAAACATCATTGGTCACTGCCCCAAGTGGTAACAGGAGTAGTTTATAGTGTGACATCCGGCGCGACGCTTCGCTTCGCTTTGCTTCGCTTCGCTTGCGCCGGATGTCACACTTTTGCGGGGGTTTTTCAAAATTTTCAAAAAAATCAAAATTTCAAAAATTTAGGTAGATTTCAAATTTCACGTGGCCGAAGGGCGAAAATTTAAGTTGTCTCAAAATATCACGTGGTCTAAGAATTTTGAAAATTTAGGCAGACGAAAATTTAAGTTGTCTCAAAATATCACGTAGTCTCAATATACCAGAAGATTGTATTCAAAATATTTATTCAAAATATTTATTCAAAATATTCATTTAAAAATGGAAGAAACAAAAGTGGATGAAACAAAAGTGGAAGGAACCTCAAGAATATATCCTTCGTTATCATATGAACGTAGTTCTACTTTAATGGACATTGAAAAGATTAACATTGAAAAAATGAATAAAGAAAAACACAAAGATAGAGTTAGGTATATGAAAGATAAGGAATCTCAATTATTATTAAGATTAGAGCATTATAAAAAGTTAAGAAAGAGATGGACTAAAGTTAAGAATGTAACACAAGGAATTGGCATATTCTTAACAATAAGTTTAGGTGCTTTGACAATTGTTATATCTTCTGGTGTTTTAGTAATTCCAGTAGTTGCTACAGCTTTAACAGGTACGGGTGTTTTTGCAACTTCACTTGTTACAATGTTAGATAAATCTTTAATAACTAAGAAACGAAAATCATTAAAAACTAAGCATTTACATATTAAAGAAGTCTATGATAAACTACACTACTACTTTCAAAGAGTATGTGATGATAATGTTATTACGTTAGATGAGATTGAAAAATTTGATCAAATAGCTAATGAAGTAAATCAAATATCATTTCAATCACAGACAGAAAAAGTTAATGATAAAAATAAAAAGGATGGTAAAATTTCTAGTGATGGTAAAACTTTTATTGATGATAAAATTTTTAATGAAGAAAATGATAAAATTTTTTTAGAAGAGCTAAAAACTTTATTAGACAAAACTTTATTAAACAAAACTTAATACGAGAAAATTTTAAACGAAAAGATGTCAAACAACAAAGCAATAAAAAAATAATTTGTTCAGTAAAATGTTTTTGCTGTATTCCAATGTTACCACAAAATTCAAATATTATATTTTAAAAATGGATAAAATTAGAGCTGATAATTTTAAAAGAATAAAACAATTAGAAGAGTTAATAAAACAAAGAAATATTATGAAAGAAAATCATCTTCAACATAGAATGATAAAAGCTGGTATTCAATCTGATATGTTTGAAAAAATGCAGCAAACCGAGCAAGTAAAAACTGATTTTGAAAAAACTATGAAACCATTTAAAACTCTTGAAAAGGAACTTACAAATAATGATAAACAAATTGATATAACAGATCCAGAGCACAAAACTATATTAGATGACTATGGATTACTAGAATCAAACATTAATAAGAAATTACCAAAATCTATGCAATTTGAACATTCTATTTCATTTATAGATGGAAAAACAATACCTAGATTTTATCTCGGACAAAAAGAAATATTTCCACAACCTTTTCGAGGTTTAATTTTTTCACCAGATAAATCTCCTTTTAATTTAGATAGAAATTTTGTTAATCTTTTAAGAGGAGCAGATTTAAATAATTATGCTGTAGAAGATCTCATAAAATATAAAGCTATGTTAGACAGAGTTGGTGCAGTAAAATCTCTTAGACGTTATAAACAATTAGAAAATTTATTATCAACGGGAGTTAAAGTAGGGAAAGGTTTATCTGAAAAACAGAAAACTGAAACAACTGTATTTTTACCAGATGATCCACAAGAATTACTAAATAGATTAAATATTTTAATATCTGCAATAAAAGAAGGACATAATTCTAGTTTCAATGAAATTCATGCTATATTGAAAAGACTGTTAGAAAAGAAGATTCTAAATGAAAAGGATTATAAAAGTGTAGCTGAAATATGTTGTTTCTAATTTTTATCTATGATTTTTATCTATGATTTTTATCTATGATTTTTATCTACGATTTTTATCTATAATATTTATTTAATTTTTTTAGTTTAAAAATGTGTTCAGCAGATTTAGACAAAATTAATGATCATTTAGAAAAATTGACAGAGATTTTGGGTTCATCAAAATTTAGTACGACGTTAAAAATTATAACAACTACTTCATCACACACTTGTAATTTAGAACCCATTCTACATTTAGAACAAAATAAAAATTATCAAATTGCATTGACTAGTTTCTCTACATTTAACACTATTCAAAACGTTATCAAAGATGTGAATGATCAATTTAGATATTCTACTGATAAAGGCAAAACGTGGAAAATATTAACTTTTCTTCCTGGTTCTTACGAAGTTGAAACAATATCAAATGAAATTAAGAGACATTTAGGTATACCATTTAAAGATAAGAAACAATTACATTTTGCAGTTGAACCGGCAGTTAATAAATTTTCTCTTACTTTAGACGAAAATCATCAAGTTGATTTTAATCATGATAGATCATTGTCAAAGCTATTAGGATTTAATAAACAAACTTATAGTCAAGGTTATCATTTAGGTGAGAAGATTCCAAAAATAACTGAAATAAATTCAATTGTTGTACATTGTGACATTATTGAAGGAGGATATATAAATGGTAAATTATCAAATTTAATATTCAGTTTTCCAGCTTTTACTGTACCCATTGGTTATAGATTAAATGTAATTCCACAAACATTAATATATTTTCCTATTACAAGAAAAACTATTAACAACATTGGCATTAGAATCACTGATGAAAAAGGACAAGAAATAAATTTTGGAGGTGAAGAGATTATGATAGATCTTTTGGTTCGGGAGGTATAAACTCCCGTTCGAGAGGTATGAACTCCCGTTCGAGAGGTATGAACTCCCGTTCGAGAGGTATGAACTCCCACGCGAAGCTAGAGAAGTTTAATTTTCTTCTTCTTTAGAAACAAAAAATAAAAAAAATAAAAATAAATTTTTTTATTAAAAAATGAGTGAACTACCTCCATTAAATAAAAAAAAACTTAAATTTAATCATCATCCAAATTTATCTAATAAAGTTTTGTCAGTTATTTGTGGAAGATCAGGATGTGGAAAAACATATCTATTATTTAAAATTTTAACGACTCCAAATTTTTTGGATTATAACAATCTTATAATTTATACAACAACGGCAGAACAACCCGTCTATCAATTTTTAAAATATGGATTTGAAAATAATCTTAAAAAAACAGCAATTGCTTCATTATTCAAAGAATATGAAAAATCTGAAGATGAAGAAGAAATAAGTTCGTGGTGTGAAGAAGCAGCAAAAAATAATCAGTTAGTAGAATCTAATAAAAATAACCATATAAAGATACAACTAATAGATGATAGTGGTAATATGCAAGATCCTAGTAAACTAGATAAAACAATGAAACATTGTGTAATTTTTGATGATTGTGTTAATGATAGAAATCAGTCAGTTCAGAGAAATTATTTCACAAGAGGTAGACATAATAACTGTAGTGTATTTTATTTAACACAAAGTATGTATTCATTAGACGGAAGTGTTATTAGAAAGAATGCAAATATATTTATACTATTTGAAATAAATGCAAGAAACTTAAGTGATTTGTTAAGAGATTTATGTGTAAGAAATAAAGATGAATTTAAACAATCGTGTAACAATGCTTGGTCAAAAGATTATGGATTTATTACAATTAATATTGATAAAAAAATTCATGAAAGAGTTATAGAAAATATTTTCGAGGAGTGATCGAACGGAGTGACCGAACGGAGTGACCGAACAATTTTTTCTTATAAATTTTTTGTTAATAAAAATAAAAAAAAATATGTTGAATGATTATAAGATAGAGCATGTACCAGTTTTAAAAGATTATCGTCATCCTACAAATCCTGTAAATTCGAAGAAAGAAGTTAGATTTTATTATCATCATAAATACGTAGCGCTCGTTACAGATTATAAAACAAAACATGGTATTCAACCGTGTGTTAAAACAAAAGACTTTCCACTTTGTTTAAGAAGTTTCCGAGTATTTTTGGCGTATAATAATTTATGGTGGTTGGTTAAGAAAGAACATTTAACAGCACATGAATTAGAAACATTACATCAATTACATATTCCTGTGTATATGCAAAAACGGAACCGAGGTTCTATGTAAAATTCATTTTTTCTTTTAAAAAATATGAATCGTGAAATGTCTCTCGGACAAACGTCTAGGATTGATGAATTAATCAAGAAACAAATTGCTGAGTTTGATGCACAAATTAAACATAGTAAACGCAGTAAACGTATTAAAAAACAGAAACGTACTAGGCGTAGTATTAGACGTAATACTAAAAAACAGAAACGCGGAACAAAAGAAATATTAGAAACCCCTATTACTGATATCTTTTTTGATGATAGAATTAAGGATGAACTTGGTGATGATTTATGTAATTTATTTAATCCAAATGAAATTAAATATGAAAATGTATCTTTTATTAATGTAGTAAATGATATGCGGAAACTTTTAGCAAATGGTAAAATTATTAATTTACTTGGAAAAGTTATTAAAGATCAGGAAAATATAATTCAAAATTTTTACGTAACCTTCTATAATAAAAAATCATTTGAAACATGGTTTTCGAATCTGGATGAGAAATCCGATGCTAACGAATGGATTTTTACAGGTAATATTAAATATGAAGATTTTGGAATGAAGTTAGTACAAAGATCGCATAGAGGGGCAGGGATTAATATGAAATATAGAATCAAAGAATATTTCGGTGAATATTGTTATATTCCTTCTGAAGATTTTTGTTTTATTAAATGTTATAATGTTTTACGAGGTTTTAATGAACAACAAGGAGAAATGATGAAAGAAATGTTTAATAATTTTTTATATAAAGAGAAAGCCACATCTAGAACAGGAGTAATGTCAAACTGCAAATTTTCTCAATTCAATAAATATTTTGGAGAATGTGTTCAATATTATAGTCCTGCCAATCGTCATTTAAATCCTAGAGGAATTGAAACGTTTCATAATTATGTTTATTACAATTATTTTCACGCAGGTTCAACAATTGGTCACTATTGTTTAATTAATAAATCTCATAAATTAAAAGCTATTAGAGAAATTGAAAATAATTTCAAACCCATATATAAAACAGTTACTGATGAAAATCTAACAACGCGTCCATATAAAATCATAACAAAGAAAAAAATTGACTATGGTTCAACATATATTTGGGATCTCGAAACTTTTCCCGATCCTAACTGTTCAACAGCTCATCCTATTCCTTACGCTGTAGGAGCTATTAATTTTAATAAATTTATATGTTGTTTACCGAAACAAAGATTGAAAGAATTAGAAACACGTTTGTTAAGTGATATGATTAAAATTAAACGATCAAAAGATGAAGATGAAATTAAAAAACTTAAAAAACAGATTAATGAGTATAATAATTTAACTGAATTAGAATTTAATAAACTTCAAAATTGTGTGAAAATATTTACGAGAACTGAGGATGATGAATGTTCGATCGGGGGAAACCCAGAGGACGTATGTCCGATCCATCAATTTTTTAAAACTCTTGGAAAATTTAATTATTCTAGAGTAACTTTAATAGCTCACAATTCATCAGGTTTTGATTCCTATTTTCCGATAAAAGCTAATTTTAAATTATCTAAACCGCCTCTTAAAACTTCAAGAGGAATATTGACTGCTTCATTACAAAATCCTTATACAACTGAATGTGTTAGTAGATACATTCAAAAATCTTTTAGATTTAAAAACAATATGAAAAAAGATTCACCTTCAGGTAAATTAGCACTTCAAACTATTATAATGAAATGTAGTTATCAACATGTAAAAACAAGTCTTTCTAAATGGTGTGAGAATTTTAAAATTCCTACGAATGTGTGTAAATTAAATTATGAAATTGGAGACATAACACATGAAAATTATAAAGAAAAAGAAAATGAATGGAGACCATATTTAGTTAACGATATTCTTTCTTTAGCTTTTTGTATCTACAAATATAATAATGTTATGCGAGATTTAGTTGGTGAAGATATAACTACTAATTTGACATCCTCTGCTTTAACATTTAACGGTTGGATGAAAAGCGTACAAAATGACAATATAAATATTCATTCTCATATAGATTTATGGGCTAGAAATTATATTAGAAAATCTGTTAAAGGTGGAAGAGTTTCAGCAAATATAAGAAAATACATATCGCCATTTTGTAGCATCTTGTTACCAATATTAAAACAGTATTTACCTGGTCGCTGCGCTGGGGGGACTTTGTCCCTTGGTCGCTGCGCTGGGGGGACTTTGTCCCTTGGTCGCTACGCTGGTGGGACTTTGTCCCCGGGAAATAATTTAATAGATTTAATGAAACAGTATCGAGATTTAGGAGATAAAACTGAAATTTGTAAGAAAATTTCAAATCAACTACTTGAACAAAAAAATGAATTTCTAATGGCTTTTGATGCAACATCTTTATATCCATCAGCTATGTATGATGAAAATTCAGAATACCCTAAAGCTGAATCAGCTAGAAAATTTCGTCAAGAAGAAGAGCGGGAAATAGTATATAAATTTAATACTCAAACATTTAGACCTAAAACTGGAATATTCTCTGTTGTGTTTCAATATCCGAATGATATGTTTTTCCAACCAGTTCCTATTAAAGATAAAGTTAAAAATCAAAATAATAATTCTCATGTAAAAGTAATCAGGTTTAGAAATGGTATATGTTATGATGTATTAACTTCTGTTGACATACAAGAAATTGTTAGATGTGGGGGGAAAATCTTACATATTACTGATGGTATAATTTATGAAAAAAATTATCAAGTTTCACCATTTCGAAATTATATTGAAAAACTTTTTAATTTGAGAAAAAGATATAAAACAGAAGGAAATACTGTAGGTGATGAGTTAATTAAATTATTGATGAATTCGCTATATGGCAAAACTGTGCAAAAAGATATAACCACTAAATATCATTTATGGAATGAGAATACATTGAGAAAAAATTTCACTCAAGAAGTAAAAGATTATGAAAAATTAAATGATGAACAATATTTAGCGAAAGTAGAAATGGAAGATGATGAATTTCTCAAAACTAATATTGTAAAAGATGGGAAGACGTCATTCATGCCATCACACTTAGGTTCTTTCATTCTTTCTCACTCTAGAAGAATCATGAATAACTTTATTTTAGAAATTAATGGTTTCAAAGAAAAATACATTCATTATACAGATACTGATTCAATATATATTTCCAATGAGCTCTTTAATAAATTAGATGCTGCTGGATATGTTGGTGGGGAATTGTGTCAAGGAAAAAATGATTATGGAAATGGTGGAATTATTTTTGCAATGTTTATTGCTCCTAAAATAAAATACTGTATTACTGTAGATGAACAAGGGAGACTTAGTGAAAAGAAAACATTCAAAGGATATTCACAAGATAAAGTAAAAGTAGAAGATTTTCTAAAATTATATTCGGGGAAAACATTATCGACTACAGTTAATAAACCATGGAAAAGATCTTTAGAAACTGGAATTAGTATTCCTGATAAAAATAATAATACTGAAGAAAAAAAATTTTCTGGTCAAATAAATATTCTTAAACGTCAAGCACCTGATGAAAATGAAATTATGTTACCTTATAACGGAGAAGATATTCAAGCTGAAATATTTCAAACAATCATCTGTGAGAGTAATTTAAGTGATGATGATGACACGTGGGAATAATAATTTTTTTATAACATCTAAAAAATTTATAACATCTAAAAAATTTATAACATCTAAAAACTTATTCCATCTAAAAAATTTATTACATCTATAAACTTATGACATCTAAAAACTTATTACATCTAAAAACTTATTACATCTAAAAACTTATTACATCTAAAAATTTTATTACATATGAAAATATATTTATCGAATATTTTGGTATTTTCTATTAAGTTTTATCTTATTAAGTTTCATCATATAATGTTTTATCAAAAGATAATTTAAATTTTTTTTCACTAACTATTGATTCATCATCATCATCATCATCATAAATTGTTTCTTCATCATCATCATAAATTGTTTCTTCATCATCATAAATTACACTTTTTGGTATAGGATGCCCTTCCATGATAGGATACCATTCTCTTATTGGAATATCTAACTCTAAATTACATCTTTTATCTGATAATAATATAATAGAGAAAAATATTGGTCTTTGATCTCTTTTGGAAAATTTAATAACACCACCATAATCTGAATCACTTTTAGTTTTTGTTAAAGATGATAAAATTTTAAATTGATTAGATGTAAATCCTAATTTAAATTTTGTAGACCCGACACATAGTTGTCTAACAGTATCTTCAACTATACCATCATTATTATTTTCAATTGTAAGAAAATGAAATTTAGATAAATTTTTATAATTACTAATATTTTTATAATCTTTTTTACCATTTACACCATTTTCAGATGTTTCAGAATCATCATTATTATCATCTATATTATTATCATTATTATCATAAGATTCTTTAAGATCGGGCAAAGCCCTAGAACCTTCAGTTCGTTTATTATGAATATGATTATGGTCATTGTTAATAGTATAAGGCGTAGTCCACATATAAATTTTCTCTTGTTGAGCTAAGCCATTTATGTAAGATTTTAACAAATTAATATTTAAGTTTGAATATAATCCTATATACGTATCATCATCATATCTTTGCGGCATTTCTAATGTTTCTTGTTTATAAATTGTGTCTCTATAATAAACTTGACATAATAATTCTTCATTATGTTTTTTACTCTCTATGTGAATGTTATATTGATTTTGTTCGTCAACAAATAATCTAATTTTTTCTTTCGAAAAAGATTTTAATTTTTTAACTAATTCTTTAATATTGATATAATTAATAATTTTAGTTTCTATCCAATCAGTATTACTAATTGGTAACACTGCTCTAATAAATCCATAAACATTATTATGACCTATTATAACCATATTTTCTTTATTTAATTCCACATAAGCTACATCATTATATTTACTAACAATCTCCATAAATTTAATAAATGGATCACCTGGAAAAATACAATAATTGGTTTCTATAGAAGGTAAACCTTTAGTCTGTTCTCTAAATATTTCGGCTTGTAATTGAAATAAAATATTAACATCTATACATGGATTTGTAATAGTATTATTATTATTATTATCAAAACATTTATTTTCAAATCCCGTTGATCTCGTCGAATAAGAAGAACAGGATGATGCGGACGAATATAATTTTTTTAAATTTGGGGTTTCCATTTTTTTATTTTTATTAGAAAAAATTTTATTTTTTATTTTTATTAGAAAAAATTTTATTTTTTTATTTTTATTAGAAAAAATTTTATTTTTTTATTGTTAAAAAATGATGTTACCAAATGTTGGTGGAGGTGCATATATCCCGAATAATCGTGAATTAGAAATAGAGATAGAAAATTATATTATGAAAACTGGAGACGTTTTATCTGGTCCATTGCATCTTTCTATTCTTCCACAACAAAATACAGAGTTAACAAATAAACAATATGTTGATACACAAATCAATGACTTAAAAGAAAAATATATAAACGATGTTTTGGTTCCACTGATGAATGAATTGAAGTTGCTTAAACTTAATGACAAATCATTAAACGAAAAATTATTAAAACTTGATAAAAAGGATAGAGAGCTAGAAGCAGATATAGCAAAACTTTTTAAAAAGATTTCTGAACAATCAAAAATTTTAATATTACTTTCTATAAATTTAAAATCTGCAGTCATTAAAAATAAACATCAGATAAAAATGTTAAAAGAACAATTAGAAGATGAAATAGAAAAACTACCTGAAAGAATTAAAAAAAATTTAAAGCAGTTACAAACTACATTCCAAAAAAGTGTTGATGAATTGAGTTCTAAAATTACTCAACAAATGAAAAAGATGAATAGAATAATAAATGAAGTAAACTCACTTAATGAAAAAGTTGATAAAATGAAAACTCTTAAAATCAATTTAGAAAATGAATTAAAGAAAAATTTACAAGAAAACTCTAAAGAAAATAAAGAACAGTTAGATGCTGTTAAAAGACAATTAGATGTTCTTAAAATTAAGTTAAATGCTCTTAAAACGGCGTTGAAGATTAATCAGCAGAAAATGCAAGTTAATAGAAAAGAAATTAAAGTACATCACACGCTGCTTGACGCAATAGATAAAGTGCAACAGGCAATTAATAAAGTTATCTCGAAGTTGTTGTCCATTCACAAACGTAAATCTTAACACGTAGATATTTTTCCCAAAAGTCAAATTTAATCCTAAAAAATGCCTATAATTTATAAACACAATCTTAAACATTTTGCATCAAATAATAAAATTGCTCATGAACCATCTATGAAACCTGTGTACCATTATGATAGTGTAGAAACTGTCGGAACACAAAAGTTCCTAGGCACCGCAGGTGCCGTCCAAAAAGAAGGAGATGGCATCTTTTCTGGTATTGGTAGTATCGTTAACTTAATTAAAAATAATAAAGATTTGATTACATCTGCTGCAAAAGGAGCAGCTGCTATAGGTAGTACAGCTAGTGCAATATCAAATGCTGTTAAGTCTCAAAACGAATTAAAACAACTAGAAGCTATTCGTAAACTTAGGAATGATTCTGAAGAACTAAAAAAATTAAAAAAACTTTCAGATGAAACAAAAAATAAAATTGCTAACATAGCTGTGGATGGTGAAACCTTGAGGAGCGGAGCTCCGTCTAATAGTAAACATAATGAAAAAACAATTGAAGAAATAAGAGGTAATGGCGTGAGCAGCAACCTTCGGTCTAACCAGCAAAGCTGTAGCGGAGCTGGTCTAGCAAAATTCTAAAATTATATTTTAGTAAAAATTTTAAAATTATATTTAGTAAAATTTTATTAAAATTTTTTTTAGTAAAATTATTTAAGTAAAATTATTTTAGCAGAATTTTTTCTGTCTGTGAGAAAAACAAAAAGTCAAATTATTTTTTATAAAAATGCCTTCGCTTATCGAAAATAAATTTAGATTAGATGATCCTCCGTTCACCAGTTACAATCAAAAAAAGAATGACTATATAAGAATTGCTATGAATCCCGGATCTTCCAGTAGAGTAAATACTGGAGGTGATTTAATTTTTGAAGTTGATAATCAGCAGAGTTATTTATATTTACCTGATTCATTTTTACACTGTGAATATTCTTTATATAGTGATGCTAATTTTACAACACCATTACCAGATACCGATAATATTACACTAGAGAATAATTTTTTTCCAAGATTATTTACACAAATGCGTTTAGATGTTGCAACTCAAAATATAGAAACAATAAGTGATTCCCCAGGTGTAATTGATACAATGCTTAGATTTATAACAATTGGTGAAAATAATAAAAAGTATGAAATCGAAGGTTGGTTTCCTGATACTAATGATGGTATAATTGTTGATGATTTAACTCACGCTGGAACAGATGCAGCAGGAATTGCGAAAGATGTAGAAAATATTGCAAAACATTTAAATAAAACAAATAATGATGCATATAAAGAAAGACGTGAATTTAACAAGAAAAGTAAACAGACAGTAAATTGGTCATTGTCTCCATTATTCGGATATTTAGATTATGACAAAATATCATATCAATTTAAATTTAAATTAATAATTCATCGTACGGCAAATAATGAATTAATCTTTTTTGGTAAGACTGGGAAAAAAGCATATTTAAAAATTGATAGACTTGAATGGTGGATTACGCATATTACTCCTAGTTTAGAGGTTGAAACAGCTATTGCAAAAAGATTAAATACTAACAAACCAATTCCAGTAAATTTTCTAAAGCGTACTGCTAGTTCAGTAACTTTTTCCGAACAAAGATTTAACTGGCATTTTACTAGAACTGCGAATACCCCAAGATATTTATTACTAACATTTCAAAGAAATAATTCTCCAAGTTTTGATAAGAACAATAATATTTTTCATATTAATACAATTCGAAGTTTACAAGTTTCATTAAATCAAACTCGATATCCAATTGATCCATTAAGATTCGATGATACCAATAATCAATTTATGGAAGGATATGATTGTTATCGAAATCTTTGTACAGAATTTGGAGTTGAACCACAATTAACTCCTGGAGATTGGAGACATTTATATCCAATTTTCTGTTTCGATTTAAGTGCACAATCTGAAGATATTATTAAAAATGGTTGTGATGTAACAATTAATATTGAAAAGAAAGATTCCACAACTTCATTGATGGCTTATGGTTTATTGCTAGAAGATGTAAAATATTCTATTGAAATTCTTAATGGAAAGATGGTAAGGATAGGCTAAAGCCAGAGGAGCTTCGCTCCGATAAGTTAATTAAAATTTTTTCATAACTAGAATAGGTTAAAATTTTTGGTAACTTAAAATTTTTTGGTAACTTAAAATTTTTCATAACTAGAATAGATTAAAAAAATTCTTAACTTATAATTTATTCATAACTAGAATAGATTAAAATTTTTGATAACTTAAAATTTTTTTATTAAAAATGTCGCAAGCGAAAAGTAATAATAATAAAACTGTTGAATTAAAATTACGTAATATTGTTGACAAAAATACCCCTAAAACTATTACGATTAACAAAAAAAAGTATTACATAAGTAAACCAATGATAGAGAATATTCAATTACAAGAAGAAAAGAATGGCGGTATTCTCCCATTAATTCCACTAATAATAGGAGGCATAGCTGCAGCAGGAAGTGTTGCAGGTGGGACAGCTGGTATTGTCCAAGCAGTAAATAAAAATAAATCAGAGAAGGCAGCATTAGAAGAACAAAAACGTCATAACAGAGAGTTAGAGAAAGTTGCTAGGGGAGAAGGAATAGTAGATAATTTTATTAGTAAATTAAAATTAGTTGATGAAGGAAAACGAGTTCTTAAAAATATTCTCCACAATGTTGATGATTTAATTGAAATTAAAGAAACTAAAGATGGTTCTGGAATATATCTAAGTCCTAGTATGATTCGGTAATAACCTCAGGACCTTTGGTTCTTTTCGGTAAAACAATTTTTTTTATCTTCTTAATTTTTTTTATCTTTTAAAATGAATTCTAAAAATTCCGAAAATTTAATTAAATTAAAAATTTCTAATTTAGATTTATTGAATTATCTATTAAACAAAAATAAAAACTCAAACTGTCAGCATATTGGAGGTGACAAGAACAAAGTTCCACACCACTTCGGTGGTGATATACAAAAAACATTAGAAAACTTTCCTGGATTTATTTGGAGTAAATATTCGAAAGAAAAACATCTTCCTGGTCATTCATATACTGGGCCAGGAACTCGATTAGATATAAGACTAGATGAGAATAATAATCCGAAACCAGGTGAAGAACCAATAAATAGAGTAGATGCCGCCGCTTACAGGCATGATTTAGCTTATCGAAATCATGATCTAAGTTCTCGTCATGCAGCTGATAAGAAGATGATTCAAGAATTAGATAGTATTCAGAATCCTACATTTAGAGAAAAAATTGAAAGAATGTTTGTTAAGAAAGCTTTACAAGCTAAAATATTATTCGGCCAGGGTTTAAATGAAAATCATAATTCAGACGTTTATGCATCTGAAATTCATAAAGAATATAGAAAGCCTAAATATTTATTAAAAGTAAAAGTATTTAATAAAGATGATATTTGGAGTGCTGATCTTATTCATATGCCGAATGAAAGGGACTACAAATACGCATTGACCGTTATAGATTTATATACACGATATGCTTGGGTAAAGCCTTTAAAAAATAAAAGTGGTCTTTCAGTTAAATATGCGTTTGAAGAAATCTTTAAAGAAAGTAATAGAAAGCCAAAAAAATTGTTTGTTGATAAAGGGTCGGAATTTTATAACCGAAACGTTCAGCCACTATTTGAAACTGTTTATTCAACTGAAAACGCTGGGAAGGCCGTAGTGATAGAAAGATTCAATCGGACGTTAAAAAATAAATTATTCAAGAAATTTACTGAGCAAAGAAATCAGAAATGGTTGAAGATATTACCAGGAATTGTGGAAGAGTACAATAATAAAGTTCATTCTGGTATTGAAGAAACCCCAAAGAATGCTTCTGACGACCCTGATTTGATACGAAAGAAAATATTCGAGAATAATAATTTGAATGAGAGTAATCCGAATTTGCAGAAACTTAAACCGAAATTTAAAATTGGAGATAGAGTTAGAATATTTAAATATAAGAATAAATTTGAAAAAGGCTTTGTTGGCTATTGGACTAAAGAAATATTTGAAGTTTGCAAAATAAATCAAACTTATCCGATTACTTATGAAATTAAAGATTTAGATAATGAGGATATCAGAGGCCGTTTTTATCAAAATGAATTACAACGAACTGATTTTTAATTATCATTATTATTATTATTGGAACTAACGTTTCGGGAATGAAATTCCCTTGTTAGGCGTAGCCATAGAACCTACGGTTCGTTCAATTCTAACATTATATCTAGAAATGGTACTCCTTCCTGTAGTTTAAATAAAACATAAAGACATAATTGTCCACAATAAGTAGTGCCTGGTGTTTGAATTTGAAACGTATTGTATGTTCCCGTTCCAAGTAATTCTTTTACTTCATTTGTAGGTGGAAGCCCGTATGAGTCAAAATAATAATTATCTCCGTTTTTACTAAAGATACCTGCTGACCAATGTACGCCGTTTTGGTCTGAAGTGTGAAGATTCGTTATGAAATTTACAGTTATTGATGGAACTTTGTTCCGGGAACTGAAGGTTCCTGTTGGCCTATTTTTTAGGAATTGTAATTCGTTTCTCATTAGAACATGAAAATTCTTTATTCCTAATTCATTTGCGATTTTCTTTAGGTCGAAATTTGTCGTAGTTTGCGTTCCATATAATTTAAAAAACTCATTTATGTTGCTCATTTTATAATAAAAAAAATTCTTAAGGGACCCCTAGAAGTCAGAAGGAGGGGGGGGTATTGATTTAAAACTGTTCTCTAATGATGTCTTTCCTTACTACTTAGTCAGAAGGGGGTATTGATTTAAAACATTTTTATAATGATGACTTTCCTTACTACTGGGGGGGGTATTGATTTAAAACTGGTCTCTAATGATGTCCTTCTTTACTACTTAGTCAGAAGGGAGGGGGTATTGATTTAAAACTGTTCCACAATGATGACTTTCCTTGCTACTTAGTCAGAAGGGAGGGGGTATTGATTTAAAACTGTTCTCTAATGATGTCTTTCTTTACTACTTATTCGATTTTGAAATGATTTAATTTAATCTAAATTAAAACGTTACATTGTTCCATTTTATTCTTATGAACTCTTGTTAAGAGAATATTGATTGTTTTATCTGTATTAAGACATTAGCAACATCTGTTACCAAATTTCTCAACATGAACAGCTGCTAGCAGTTTAAGCTATTCAGTATGAGAGAATTCTTTGTGACCCGCATAACTCAACTTTTCACTTGAACAGCTGCTGCCATTATTCCACGTATTACTGCGTGTATTCATTCTGCGAGCGTTCTACGAGACTGTGACTGCTTACGAATCATCTGTGACCTTTATCTATTTTGGTCAATTTCATCAGCGACTTTCAACAATTTTATTTTTTATCATAATTAATTCACTACGTTTTAACGAAAATGGCACGTTCAAGCATCGCCTTTGCCGATTTGAAAAGAAAAATTTCAGACACTATTGTGAACGAAGATCAACGGAAGAAGTGTATTGAGATGCTAACAGAATTTCAGGAGAAATATCTTAAACCAAGGGAGGAAGAAGACATCCACGCATCAAAAACATTCAGAGAATTTTTAGTGATAAATCGATTTGAAGACACATTGCAAGATAACGCCATCAATATCAGTTCAAACTATAATTTTGAAGAAGAAATTCAAAGAGACATCTTACCATCAGAGCTAACTAATTATTTAGCACATTTAAGAAGAGAAGAAGACATTTCGGTGAACAATACTGTGAAGTTATCGTTGTTAAAAGGAAGAGCTTTGACTGCAATCCGGGGAAGTGGCCATGTTTGTAAACAATTAGGTTATTCGAGAGGCTATAGCATCTTTTTAAGAAAATTTTATAAACTATATTTACGATTTCCGTTTATTAAGAACTCGACGGAATCTATATCATTTTTCAAAAGGAACTTCGCTATTATTGACTCGTATCTTCGCCATGGGAGACACCGCCCAACCCTTGATCAAATTTTAAACTCAATCAATTGAAACGGTAAGCTACTCCCAATAGATAATAGTACTATGACCCTTCCCTTATTTCAATTTACGAGAAACAATTGTATCATGTCATAACACATTTTCTAGTCAACATATTTTATTCGTTGTAAACCATGCTACTTGTCCTCATTGGTTTTATAGTTCTATGAGCCTTACTTTATTTTACTCATACAGAAACAATTGTATCATGTCATAACACATTTTCTAGTCAACATATTTTATTCGTTGTAAACCATGCTACTTGTCCTCATTGGTTTTATAGTTCTATGAGCCTTACTTTATTTTACTCATACAGAAACAATTGTATCATGTCATAACACATTTTCTAGTCAACATATTTTATTCGTTGTAAACGATGCTACTTGTCCTCATTGGTTTTATAGTTCTATGAGCCTTACTTTATTTTACTCATACAGAAACAATTGTATCATGTCATAACACATTTTCTAGTCAACATATTTTATTCGTTGTAAACGATGCTACTTGTCCTCATTGGTTTTATAGTTCTATGAGCCTTACTTTATTTTACTCATACAGAAACAATTGTATCATGTCATAACACATTTTCTAGTCAACATATTTTATTCGTTGTAAACGATGCTACTTGTACATAGTACTTGTCTGTGATGTGAATAAAATATTTCAAAGATGGAAATGTGTTTTCATTTTGTATCGAGTTAAAGCAGTAGCAACTACTGGAATTGTAAGAACGCCAGATGAAATGACAATTGTTAAAGCATTAGACCATCTCTTTCTTAATTTTTTATAATGCTCTAATCTTAATAATAATTGAGATTCCTTATCTTTCATATACCTAACTCTATCTTTGTGTTTTTCTTTATTCATTTTTTCAATGTTAATCTTTTCAATGTCCATTAAAGTAGAACTACGTTCATATGATAACGAAGGATATATTCTTGAGGTTCCTTCCACTTTTGTTTCATCCACTTTTGTTTCTTCCATTTTTAAATGAATATTTTGAATAAATATTTTGAATAAATATTTTGAATACAATCTTCTGGTATATTGAGACTACGTGATATTTTGAGACAACTTAAATTTTCGTCTGCCTAAATTTTCAAAATTCTTAGACCACGTGATATTTTGAGACAACTTAAATTTTCGCCCTTCGGCCACGTGAAATTTGAAATCTACCTAAATTTTTGAAATTTTGATTTTTTTGAAAATTTTGAAAAACCCCCGCAAAAGTGTGACATCCGGCGCAAGCGAAGCGAAGCAAAGCGAAGCGAAGCGTCGCGCCGGATGTCACACTATAAACTACTAACAGGAACGCCGAGTCAAAGGTAGTGATCAGTAGCTGGGATCTAACCCCTCAAAGCTGCCTTAGACTTAGTTAAATTTCAAATCTGATAGCAGATTTGAACTCAGCATACTTGAAAACCTTAGTCTACACGTTAAAACTTTGAAAAAACTGAAAATTAAGAATTTTTTAAAAATTCCGCATTTTACTACTCATACTACTTTTTAAAAATTTTATCAGTAGTAAAGACACTATCAAACTCTATCATACAAACTTTGAAGTAAGAAGATAGCTTGCCTACTTCAAAAGATAGAGTCCTTTGAAACACCCGATATCGGGAGCTCAGAGCGACGACCGTCGCTTACCTCGTCTTTCGATGAAGTGATGAGACTTACGTTGTCGGGAGTTTATATATGCTCGGAAGAAAACTTAAAATGGCTCTATCTCCGAAAGTATTCATTGTAGCGACATGCGGTTTGTTGCAAACGATTCGTCTCATCATTCTCTATCATATGACACCTGAACCATTCTCATATGACCACGGGAAGTTGGTCCGTCAGCACATGTCCATGTAACATGCCACAAGTGAAAAAATTCCTAAGTGTGAGAGCTCCAGTGTGGTGAAAATTTTGAAAATTTAAAAATTCCGAATTTCGACCTGGGACCTTTACCAAAACATTTTTCATCAAATTTCACTGACCTCCCCCCTCGTTCAGAGAAATTTGATGAAAAATGTTTTGGTGACGGTCCCAGGTCGAAATGACACACTTTGGAAAATTTTCAAAATTTTACCCATACAAAGCCACTCTGACACTTTTTTCAGGTGAGCTCCGACCTAAAATCTTAAATGGCGTCTCACACCTAAACGAAGACAGATATGAACAAGCCGTTTCTTTCACTGAATTTGTCTCACTCTTAGCTTTCAAACGAGCTATTGCACGACAAAATCCGTCCACTAGAAGCCAAGATCGAAGCTAGCGCTCCCGAGGGGGGAGGGGGGGGAGGTCAGTGAAATTTGATGAAAAATGTTTTGGTGAAGGTCCCAGGTCGAAATGACACACTTTGGAAAATTTTCAAAATTTTACCCATACAAAGCCACTCTGACACTTTTTTCAGGTGAGCTCCGACCTAAAATCTTAAATGGCGTCTCACACCTAAACGAAGACAGATATGAACAAGCCGTTTCTTTCACTGAATTTGTCTCACTCTTAGCTTTCAAACGAGCTATTGCACGACAAAATCCGTCCACTAGAAGCCAAGATCGAAGCTAGCTCTCCCGAGGGGGGGGGGTCAGTGAAATTTGATGAAAAATGTTTTGGTGAAGGTCCCAGGTCGAAATGACACACTTTGGAAAATTTTCAAAATTTTACCCATACAAAGCCACTCTGACACTTTTTTCAGGTGAGCTCCGACCTAAAATCTTAAATGGCGTCTCACACCTAAACGAAGACAGATATGAACAAGCCGTTTCTTTCACTGAATTTGTCTCACTCTTAGCTTTCAAACGAGCTATTGCACGACAAAATCCGTCCACTAGAAGCCAAGATCGAAGCTAGCTCTCCCGAGGGGGGGGGGAGGTCAGTGAAAATTTTTCTCTCCGATTGACTTGAAACTCACCATACCGATGCAGAATTTCACGCTGAATCCGAATCTGGCCTCCGTTTTCACATCCGAGCACTGCTTCCACTGGAAACAGCCCATTTTCAACCCAACATTCATCAGATTGCACGAAAAACATCACACACTATAGCCTCAAGACAAAACCTGGCGGTCGCCCAAGTCCACCACGACACTCTGTCGTTCCAGAGGGGGGGGGACGTCAGCGAAACTTGCGGACTCACTTGGCCGGCACACCACGACACTCTGTCGTTCCAGAGGGGGGGACGTCAGACTCAAAGCACCACGGCGGCCGACCACGACACTCTACCGTTCCAGAGGGGGGGGACGTCAGACTCAAAGCACCACGGCGGCCGACCACGACACTCTGCCGTTCCAGGGGGGGGGGCGTCAGCGACGGCGGCCATCTTGCGCTATCCAGAAGTGGAGTTTTACTTTCTACTATAGAATTTTGCAGTTTATCCATCAATATTGAAATTTTATTCAAATTGTCATTAACTACACGCTTGTAGTCAGTATCCAAAACCATTTTATTTTTAAATATTAGATTAATAATTTTCATTTCTACATTTCCCTGAATTGTATAGTGCAATGTACTGATAGAAGATGTTTTTTAAATCTTAGTATGACATAGCGCTTGAACGAATGAAAGATCTTATCCAATTCTAAAGATCTTCTCTAGTCTTCTGTAGGAACAGTGCAGGTGCAACGAAAACTTTACAAAGTTCCGCTGAGGCACTTATTGAAGTATAGCCGAAAGATCATTTGCCACGCTTTCTAGATTTTCCTTTGATAGTTAGTTAAAGCTTCAAAAACTTGAGTCTCTATCTTTTGTGATGTTTTCCAGAATTCAATCAAGCTTTATAAAGTACTAAGAAGCTTGAAATAGTGCTGAAGAATTTGAAATATACTTCCATAGGTGTTTTTAATTGAATTTTGTCTTGAAAGTGTCTCCTATCATGCTTAACATGCGTCTCCATATTGTCGAAGGTCAATATCTCAACATTACTCGGCGTCAGGAAGTGTGTCTGTGCAATGTTGCCGAAATAAATCTTTCGGATAGAATGCTGGACCCTGGAATGCTGTGACGTAACTTAGCAAGAGATGCAACCACAGAATTAGACAGGTCGTCTCTTCTTCTGTTTGACGAGAAATGAAACATTTGAACATGTGACGTTAATGAAATGGCACAATCTGCTGACATAATACCATAGCAATTGAACAATGAGCAGCCAGTTCAACATTAAACACGAAAAATTATTCGAAGTTTCAGTGACTGCTATCAACCGGATCACACAGCCAAGAGACACAGTTCATGTCAACTTCTACACAGAAGTTTGTAAACGTTTTTTCGTGCGCCTGCTACCTTTTTAAATAATGACCGGAGGGTCCAACATCATCGAGAAAACTTTCGCGCAATGATCTGAATTCTTCGAATCTGAAGGAATCCTGGCGAAGGAATTCAGAGCAATCCGCAAGTGACGCACGACTATGTTTCCTATCTCTGTAAGGTATTAAAAACTTCTTTTCCCCCACTTATTAAGTTCCTGCATGTGCCATCTGTTTGAATCAGTTTGCACTTCTAGCAAAGTGATACGACTAAACATTCTAATTCTGTGGGTGCAACAGTGGGTTGCGCAGTGTTCACTATGAGATTCTGAAATGGCGGGATTTGATATTTCGTGGCCTAGATCGATTTGTCATCAACATGAATTATCTCATTTTCGTCACTTTTTCACATTTCTTCTCAGCATCAGGAAATGCGTCGGTTACTTACTTTATGGCCATGTTTTTCAATAATTTTCATGATAGTAAAATTTAAAATTAAAATTTTAATATGATAATAATATGATCATTTATTTTAAAATGATAGTATAATAAAAATCTACTAAATTTAGATAATAATAGGGAAAATTATGTTTTCCTATTTGGACCAGTGATGTTTTAATATTTTCTTATTATTTTTTATATTAGATTTTATATTTATCTTTAAAATATTGTTCACTCCATCTTTGATGTGACTAAAGATTTACAATACCGACAAAACGTGTCCGCAATTATCGGATTTATTCTGAAATGAAGAAATCGGAGCAATTTGAACATTTTTAAGGAATTCATTGCAATCCGCAACGATTCATGATTGTTTTTGCCATTCTAGCAATGCATGAAAGTTTACTTCAGCGAATTAGGAAGTTTCGACCTGTGCCACAGTTTCGTCTTTGATTACACCTTCAGTGAACCGACAAGCCTTCACACCAGTGAATGATTAGCGTACACTTTCTGTAAAAAGGTTCAATCCACTACTGTCGGTGCATCGAACAGCGATAATCTCTGCTTCGAATAAAACAAGTCTGCTGAACTCAGTGAACGTTACAACATGTAAACTGTTCACCGGTAGCACTGCTTTCTTGTCTGTCCAGCTTCCCCTAACATTCCTATGCGCTAATTGATAGACAAGAACGCATAGTCAAATACACCAAACAATCCCGTGGTTGTACCCGACATCTCCGAAAGAATCTCCGTGGTTATACCCGACATAGATTAGAAAAATGATTTTCCGGACGCCGAACTGCATCGGTTATACAATCTTCTGTAAATACTTCTGTAAATGAATAAAGTAGGAATGATTGGTAAACTCAAGCAAGACAAGTAACCTGACAATTGATAAATTTATCGAATCTGAAACAGATGTAGCCACCACGCGGCATGTTTCGGCCTATTGGGCCTCATCAGTCGTGGGTAGGTTTGAGACAGCGATGTTGGAGCTAGAGGACGTTCAATTGCCCAGGTTACTTGTCTTGACATGTAAGGAGTTGTGCCTGGGTGAAGCGCCTCAATCTCGGATGCGGCACTAATTGTTTGCAGAATGCAATCCGCCCTCCACGTGACTGCGTTAAAGCGGTGCCTTCCTGGCTAATTCATGCTCTCAACAGATGGTCCGGTGGCCTTGTGGTTTGGTCATGCTTGCACGTCCTCTAGCACCATCGTCGCTGGTTCAAACCTACCCACGACTGATGAGGTCCAACAGGCTGATGATGTCTCGTGATGTCGACAGTCTCGTGATGGTTACTTCCGTTGAGATTCGATAAACTGACATAGTCACCAAAAGTTTGCCAGTTTACCCCAGGATGGATAACTTTCACAAATACCCGGCAAATTACTGCTTGTGGTAACGCACATGATTTGAGAGTGAGACAATACGGAATATTTTCGAATTCGTTGTTACGGTGCTACTATTATTCGAGGAAAGAAAGTTGCAGTTTTGCAATATAGTTCATTTCTTCCTAATGAGTGGTTAGGAAGTAGTCAGAGATATCGTCAAGACGACAGCGATGTTTAGTGATGTGCAGAATAAGATAACCGAGGAGCATTCTTCAATAACTCGAGAGCCAAAACATTCGTACACAGAGATCCTACTGCGTAAAGAAGATGAATAGTTTGACGTCATATGTAATGAGTTCTATTCTCAAGAGAATTACTTCCCATCCTACAGCAGTCAGTGATAAAAATATAGCTATTTTCACTACATGAAATCACATCATAAAGTTTTGTTTAGAATGTGCGCCATCGGTGTGAATTTTGTGAAGATCAAAAAATTGACGAACACCAATAAAGGTTTATTGTTGATAAAAATTGTTCAATATTTCGGCATGCGCCTTAATCATAAACTATGAAAAGAAAGAGCATTAAGTAAGCAAAGCTAAAATACAAAATTCAAGTGCAAAAGCTATCATAGATGTAACAGTGCTTTGAAATGCATAAAAGACTACATAGAAACATTGCAAGATCATAGATATAAAAAACACCGCTTTACCCGCCCAACCTCCCACAATTATTTATTAAGCAAATTGTTTGTTGACTTCTGGATTTAGTTGCCGGATACTGATCATTTCAAATGTTTTCCTAAGATGACGGAACACATCAGGCGATGACAGCTTAAGATGTTCTTTGATACGAGAAAATGAAGTTCGATGAGTTTCACCAACGATCACTGTGAATAAAATCAACACCATAAACAACATTCTTTTCATAACCTAAATTTTTGCCTCCACAAATGCATCTGTCGTCACATTTAATCTGACTTTTAGGCTTCAGACGTCTCCATAGCGGTTTCTGATTTATCCAGGAAATATGTTTATTTTTGTCTGTTTAACTGTATGTCTGAAACGTGTTGAGCATGAATCACTTATGAACGGGAGTTTGATGTACATTCTTGACTTCTTATTATTTAAATCATTAGCTGATCTACGATGTGGAGACGAAAATAAAATGGAATGAACAAGTCTTTTTGGATACCCATTCGCAAGGAATCTATTAGCAATCAATTGTAACGAAGGTCTTTGTCTTCATCTGATGTTGAATATCTCAAAGCTCTTAATTTTTCCGTTTTTATAACAGAGATCTTTTGGCTATGGGGCACGTGGCTTTCCCCCGCCGTAATATGATAAGAGCGAATATCTTTGATGTAAAGTTTTAAAGAAAAAGTCTGATCGTTTTGACGACTTGCAATAGTGTCTACAAATGATATGAATTTTTGATAAATTGCTAATAGATTCCTTGCGAATGGGTGTCCAAAAAGACTTGTTTATTCCATTTCATTTTTTTATCGTTTTGTGTGTTCCGTCATCTTACTCATATTCATTTTATTTCTACCCCACCGTTTACTGCTGTTTACTTTTCAGTTCTAAGAGCTGGTTTTGTTGATTCCACAAACAGGAAAACATTTGAAATGAACAGTATCGTTTTGTGGCGAGATAATAGTGTAATTCGGTATAAGTGGGACGGTCTGACAGTGGGATATTTTCTCCGCTTGAAATCTCAGTGACAATTTTTCATCCCAATATCAGCTTACCATCTTTATTTGTTATTCCTACAAATTGATGACCAATAAGACACTATTTCAATGGTTGCATACCATGTAAGATGCAGCATGCCGGTGTGTATTATATACATGCATGACGGCTTGTATATATACATACGTATATATCTTATGTTATGTTTAGTTAGTATTTATTATGATATTATATTAGCCTATATATTGCCGGTTATCTATTATATTATATGTTGTATAATATTATATGCATGCATTGTACATGTATATTGAAAATACTCATTTCCAGGCATCCATGATGTTTGTGGAAGACCGGTTTCGAGATTTATTTTCTTTCTCAATTCAACATGCACTTAATGCTGTTATGTCATATTTAATTATTATTTATTATGATATTATATAATAATTCCCGGATATCATCTATTAAATTATGCTAATTGCACTGCCTCGATGAGCTTCATGCAGAAGAAAAAGCAGATTACATGTGCTAATGTCGTTCGCGTCTTTCTGATTTTGCGATGGAATTCCTTATGTGATTATAGATATTAATCAATGGTTCTTAATGCATCGGCGAGAGCTGAAAACTTCGTCGAATGTCAGAAACGTTTAAGTCATAGACATCTTGCAATGTCTGCTTTATTCTCTAGAAAAGAAGCTTTACTCCCCCATGTCTGCAGTTTAGTGGAAGAAGAACATTTTTAATGGGTTTACTCAAACACTCGTCTGATGGATTTCATGCTTGAAATGCAACGCAGGGATGAACATTTTCCACTGATTCGCGGAATTCCGCGGGGGCCTCAATAAGTCAGCCTAATGTGATCTCTATTATTTTCTATTTAGGGTCCCTTGAAACATGAATTTCCACCGGTTCCCCGGTTGCCTCATTCTCATCCCTGACAACGGTGCAATTATCTTTCTTCAACACATTTTGAATGGATTGAGATTTCCAGTCGCAGCTTTGTTGTTTATCTTTGGTTTTTCGTTTCAAATCTTTAATCACATAAATCACAAATCAATCAACTTGCACAGAATCGAACTTTTTACAGCTTATTTTACAAATAGTTACACAGGTGGTATAAATAGAAAATTCAGCGACCAGCAACCATGATGGAAGTTGCGTTCCCACGCACCACTTCCATCGAAAGAAGTTCCCACAGCCACCGAGGCTCATGTGCGTCTCCAGTAGCAGCCGAAATACGTTGTAGGACGAAGCGCAGCGTCTACGGCTACCAAGGAATTCAGTGCTTAAATTGTTCAAATCTGAGAACATCTTTCTGATCAATGCTCAGTCAAACTGGCAGTGCAATATTTCATGTAATTAGAATGTTTAGAGCAGGGCTGCGGGAGCGATTGATTTTTATTCGATTCCGCTTCAATTATTGGAGACCGGACATAGCCTACGCACCTCCCTATTTCAAGTTCCTTTTTCTCCATTTTCCACTTTTACGAGTTGTAGGTTCTGACGTTAACACTTCGCAGTCTCCACGAACCTTCTGTTGTAAACCCTAGCTGACTTGTATGCGTTTTTTGACTCGACAAAAAGTCAAATATTTTTCAAATTTACTGAAAATTCTGACCTTATGGGAAAGTGTGAAATAAAAACGTCATATTTTCCCAACACGTGTGTAGTAAAAAATATTAAGCTATCAAGAGAGTGTTTGAGAATGCTACAATGAAATTGCCTCAAGACACACCAATCCGGATTGTGTAAGGTTGTCATTGATGAGATGATAATGAGGTTTTCTGATTTCGAATGCCAGTATTTTGAAATAATACACCTTCGTTTTCATTATAATGAGAGGCCAAGTTGTACTAGGGCAAGTACTAAATATGACAACTATCACTTAACTCATATCAAGACTTAAGGTCAAAAGTCAGAAATTCCTCGCCTCGCCCTGACCCACGAATTAGTATCATGTCAGTCATTTGTATCATGATACTTTCGGAAGCGGAAGCGATCGTCGGGCATTCGCTTCCGCTTCCACACCACTGGTTTCGACAGTGCGTTCGTCATGGATGTGCAAAAATTCATGAGTACATATTAGGATGTAAAGGACAATTTGCCCGTGACAAGGATGGACACAGGTGCACCCCGTAGAAATGGATATTTAAAGCTCCTTTCTGTTTCATTTTGACAAATAATCACTTCGATAGCTGAACGTTGCGATGCTGATAAGACGCACAGTGCGCCACATAAACAAAAATCAAAATCCTTTGATTCCTCCGTCAACACGCGATCAGTCATTGAATGAATTAGAGATTTCCGATAACTGCGCACTTCTATGAGTTCTCTCCAAATTTCGTCCAAAGTTGCAAAAAGTTCGCCACTGTTAGCCGGATTTCATATTCTCTTTGCAGTTTCAGTTCCATTCTACCCACACATTGTCGATGAGGTTCATATCGGGATGGGACTGTAACGAGGCCAGTCAATGATATTGATTTCATTTCTTTGGAGAGATGCATGAATAGGCGCATTGTCTTGCTGAAAAATGTCATCTCCTCGAGACATTATGTACCAAATTGGCACGAGGTACTCTACAAGAATTTTAGAGAAATTGGCTAAATCCGTGAAGCCGCTTGCAAAAAATGCTCCCCATACCAAAGCATGAGGCACAGACGCAGCCCAAAGCAGAAGGAGCAAGTTGTCTGATTCTGTGATGTGCCATTTCGATATTAAGGTTACATATAACCCTTCTTTTCTAGGAAACCGAAGACGCGCACAGATTAATATAATTCCATGGGCACAGACCTATAAGGAATGCTGCAAACATTAGGGTTCCGAATATCGGCATGCGAAGGTTCTTCAAGCATACTGCGCTGGCGAAAAAAACCGGCCAATGATTTATTTTTCCGAGGCGGCCGGCCGGTTTCTAAATTAATTATTGCTGCAGGCTAGTGTTTGATGGCCTAAAAAATCGGCCAATTTTTTCTTCACTTTTTTCTATTACAGTAATTAGATCAACAACTACTGTAGGCCTAAGTGTTATGTGAATAACCACAACTTTTCGCTAAACCAGGGGCGACCGTACAGAAACACTGTTAGACTAACAAATCTCTAACAGTATCACCCACCCATTTTTTTCGCCAGTATAGTATTGCACGCCACTCGGGATTATCCCAAGCAAGATCGCGATTCGCCGGAAACTCAAATGTTTTCCACCTTACAGAGCTCCATGAATTTTGCCGTTCCCATTCAAGTTTGCCGTCTTGATGGTCTTCACTTCAATCCGAATAGTCTTCCTTGCTCATGGACCTAAGAAGACCAACAGCAGCCGATTCGAGACCATTCTTGTGCAGCAGTCACGATGCAAGTCCTGTTTTATTTCTCTGGCGGACTCGAAGGAATTTTGAAAAAGAAGGCGATTTTAAACGTGAAAATAATGGCACCTACCATAAACTACTGACTCAAGAAAGTTTCAAGCTGTACTGCACTATTTAAGTCGACTAGTTGCTATTCATGTGTGATGACATAATTGAAATGAGATGACACTGCAAAAATTTCAGTAATTTTTGGTTCCATTCCAAAAAGATAATAATAATTTTCCATCTATAGATAGTGGTATTATTCTAATGTCAAAAATCGTTTTCTTTCTGCCAATTTTACTGGGACTTGACGCAAAGAAGAGGGCTAATGACCCATAAATGCATAGATTAGACCTTTCTGAAGCTCAGTTAAGTCGGTACCGCGCGAAGCCGTAATTGACAATGAACTAACCAGAATGAGATGAACGAATTGACTCTTCCAAACTCAATCTTATTAACAAATTGTCTTCTTTGTGCAGTGTCGACTACATTTAGTGGATATCTATGAGAGACGGAGCTATCCATTTCAGACTGCCCGCTGTAGCAGCATAATTGCGTGATTGCATCTCATATCTCGATCTATAACATTTCTGTTCTACGTAACTGTCCTTTATGTAGACATGGCTACTTTCTTGAGAGGAAATATTCCCTGGAAATATCAACTTTTCCTCCCGCAGCTATATGGTACACCCCGAGCGCAGCGAGGCGCAGCTGCGGGAGAAAACGTTTTTTTTATTCCAGGAGCTAGTGACACTTTCTTCCTAAATTCGCGCACAAAGGATTCAATAGCATGGATTTGTAGAAAAGCTGAATACAAAAATCAAATTTTTGAGTGTCACAGCCAGTCGCTTTCGGTTATAGGCAAGGTTGATATAATTCAAGAAATATCTATGGATTGAGAAACACTTGTCTTGCAGAAAAGAAACTATTTATCAGAATGCCATGAAATTTGAAGCATGTTTGAGCTCAGAACATCAACTTCGATATATAAGTTGAAGTAAGTCACATAATTCAGTATTTCATGTCTGAGATCCTCTGCAAAATGAGTAAATTTCATGTTTTGACTTAATTTTAGCGATTTTACTCATTTTGTAGAGGATCTCAGACATCAAATACTGAATCATGTGACTCACTTCAACTTTAATATCGAATTTGATGTTCAGAACTCAATAATGTTTCAAATTTCATGGCATTCTGATAAACAGTTTCCTTTCTGCAAAAGAAAATGTACGAAAATTGTCAAGTGTTGCACAATGTATAGATATTTCTTGAATTTTACCATTGGATTCCAATCGGAATCCTTCAACCTTACCTATAACCGAAAGCGACTGGCTATGACACTCAAGAATTTGATTCTTGTATTCAGCGTTTCAAGATCTACAGATCTATGTCCTATTTCCTCTCGAAAGAATGTATCTTTTCATTTTGTGAATTAAAGATGTCTATTGTGCGTAATTGAGCTATGGTACAATGTGGAAAAAGAAAGGCAACAATGCATCGCTCAATGATGATATCTCTATCTATGCATGTGAAAGACATTTTTGAAATCTCAATCAGCGTATATCTGCATGTGTATTCATAGCATTGCTGCCCAGTCCATTTCAATTACGCACAATATTATTAACATAGCTTTTTTCGGGCAACAATGTAGGACATTTTCAGGAGCTTACGCACCCTCAAATGTCCTGCATTGTTGCCCTCAAAAATCCATGTTAATTTTATATTGTTCATTGCATAATGATGGCTATACCGCGAAATCTATAAATGAGCTAATCCAGGGACTGTATCGATATCTTGGTGGTCTCTGGCTAATCAAAATTTGTTTATAGACTTCTATGATTTTTTACTATGGAGCTTACACAGAAAAAGTAAGTTACGGTAGGGAAACTTATCTTTGTGATCCGTGAATTTTTCCTCCCGGCAGTTTACATAGAAGAGATATCTTTTCACTCCCACACAATGAAGCTCACAACAAAATGAAATGTTTTTTTAAAACATCGTTCAGAGATGATGTTTACTGGATGCACTCATGCAGTTTTTGTGGGTGGTCTGAATTTTTCTTGAGATCACTTTCTGTTCGATAGTTATCCTAAGTTGAGACATAACTTATTCGCATTAATGTCAATGCAGAATTTTTCCAAATAAATATTTCACTTTGTGACTCTTATTTCTAATGTGTATTCGAGCAACTCATTATAGCCGCAACAATCAACACCTGTTCTCGCGATGTGTGATTAGAACTGCGCAGCGAAAGAAGACAAATTTATTTCCTGAATATATCGTAACAAGAGCAATTTCATACTCATTTTCAAACAATCACATCCATTTAACTGGCAGGCAAATACAAACGCTTGGTTGAAAGCACTTTTCAGCAAGTAATTATCTTTATTTTGCTTAGAAGGCAGAAATTATATGTCATATGAAAGGCCTATCAGGGATGAAATAATAACTTCTCGAGAATATTTTATATGTGAATATGTTGCATATATAAAAGCATTCAAGAATACCTGAGAATCAATAGTATATTTATTTGGGAAGGAAAATATGCAATACATCAGCAGATTTTTCACTTTCAATTCTAATCGCTTTCTTTGGATAAAGAAAGGAAATTTCTCAAAATTCATATGAAAGTGGTAGAAAGAAAGAAATTACATGATGGAATCTTCGATAAATTGCTCACGGAATAGAACTGATCTCAATTGGGAATTATGCCTATTCAATATTTAATTCAATTAAAGTCGAGGCACATATCCAAATTCAAATTTTGATTGTGTTGCAATGAAAGAGTTCTATTTTGCTTTCTAGCTTATTGGTGAATTCCAAAAATTAAATTATTTATTTTGGCATAAGATTGTAGCTTAACATGGCATACTAGATTCAGCTTTTCAACACTAGAACTACGAAAGAGGTCAAAATGACCTCTCCTGTAAGAGAACATTTTCTCACAGTAAAATTGCTTTTCATATTAGATATACACAATCATAGAGATAGATTGTTTATCTGAAGTTGACTAGAATGGAAATTGACTTAAGGTCGCGGCACATTCGGGGGAACTAAGTTGGGTCATGAACCACCAATGAAAAGCTGAGAATCGCACATGTGACTGATACTAATCCAATCATTTAGCCGTTGACAAGCGAATCTAAGTGAAAATGCGTGCGATTTATGTGCCACTACTGTGTATTGCATAAAGCTTTACTTCCATTCTAGAGGTTTTATTGTTATCAATTTCTATGTACACAATAGCCTGATGTCTGCCATTGATAGCTTGCTAAAGATTCCATTGCTTGCAACTCCCTATTCTACAATGCCCCGCCCCGCCATGACGGACAAGGATATATTGCTGAATGGGAAGCGTAGTGATTTTATAACTTAATTGTAGGAACTTTGATTCGGTTGTCTATGGTTGGAAGTGGATATCTGACGTCGCAAACAATGCAACTACGGCTCTTTGTTGATATTGCCGAAAAGACAAATAGCTTTCAAAAGATATCTGCCGTTGCATCACTCCCAGCCGTGCTTTGACTTCTTCAATGATGCATCGCAGGATTGCTTTTCACAAATTTAGTGATTTTCAATGCTAATTGTCAAAATGCTCAAGCTTATGATTCTCTTTTCACTCATGCGCTATGAAACGTTAGCGACATTCTCCAGAAAGCGCGACAAACTTCCTCATGCGCCTGAATGACAGTGGTTAGAAATTTGAATCCAAATGGTGAAGACAATGAATGTGACTCCTCATCATCTGTCGAAAAGAACGTGAAACCGGAAAGTGGCTGCGGTGTTAAGCTAGAATGTAATACGTGCGGTAGGCGATACTTACATTTGTTCATGGAAAGCATCAATGCATTCAGTAGTTTTATCACAAATAATGTCATTCTGACAATCATCATTTTCTTTAAGTGAGGTCATTTTGACATCACTCCGTAGTTTAAGTAATGCATACATTCCCGTACTTCTAGTGTTGATCCCATTGACAGGGATATATTTTGTTTTTTATCCTTCCGATTTGTTTTACTTTTGATTATCTGTCGACAACATTTGTTTGATTAAAAACTACCTGACAACTTACTCACGTGATGATGTAAATCGATTGACAATTGAAGCTGCTTGGTTTTACAGAGAGATCATGAAATCACACTTCTTGAGAGACAGCATTGCTTCCCTGCATTAACTGAACACACAGACTTGTAATTTATGAAATGCATTATGGATGTAACTCATTCTGTGTTGAGTATCTGTAATAATGGTAGCCGAGCCGAATTATGCTGCGCTATTGCTAACACAAACATGTTGAAGATATTCAATATCACTCATAGACAAGCAAAGTTTTAATCGATGGACAGGTTTCAAATGTTTGCTGAGATATTTCACTTTCTCTGATTTGGATTATTGGTGTAGATCACATCCTTCAAATATTCACTCAAGAAAAATTCGGTTTGGGTTAAATCTGAAGATCTTGATGGAAAAAGTCTTTTAGCAAGTGTTATTTGTCTGATATACAGTTCAACGTGTTGGAGTTACAACATCAGAATGCCCAAAGAACAGATGCCACATGAATGCCCATAACGGTCACTTTGACCACAGGTGTTGACATCCAATTTTGAGGTATCTGAATATCAATCAAAATTCTGCATATTCCATAGTGATAACGGGTTTCAATTTTTCAAATTAATCATGCAGCTTGAGCTTTTACAGTGTACTTTAAACTGATACTTTGCATACAATACATGTGAACAACAGGTCTGTTGAAATTTGTAATGAGAGTGAGAAAACAAGCCATTTCCGAGTTATTCCCTAAATATAGAAAAAATGAAATGCACTTTTTAAGAGCTTGTCACGTAGACCTTATTGCTTAAAATATCCCGTTTGCACCGAGTACTTGTTGCTGGCATGTCTCATTGAACAGAATTCCATTCCTACAATTTCGAAATTTGGTGTTCAGCTCTCATCACTGTCATGTACTAGTCTAGATACAAAGTAGAAATAATACATGTATTCATTGCTCATTAGTCGAATAAATTGAAAAAGACAGCGAGAGTCAGTTCATCTTCTCATACCATTTTTGCAAGAGTAAACATTGGCCATTTGGTCTTACCTGCACAGTACGCCTTTTTTGATAATGCTTATAGTGTAGTGCAGTCTGGTCTCTATTCTTGTTTCATTAATCGATAATTACCAATACATTGATGTTTGTTATGCATGATAAGTCGTCTGACGATGTCCAGCGTCGTTGTTCGCAAGCGCTAGCGCAATGGACATCGACTTACATCAGTTACTCTTCTGATCTCAATTCAATTATAAATATGAAATGACTAATGCAGAGGGCTTATTACTAAGAAAGTTTTATTTGACAACTATATGGGCTACAGTGAGGGTTGCATCAGATTACGATGGGTGAAGAATAGATGTGCATCATAGAAGTAATATTTTGAGTCAATATAATATTTGAGTCATTGCATTTGCATGCAAGTACATGTACATTGTAGCCCCTACCTTGAAAAAAATTATTTATCATTTGCTTGCTACTCAAGTCCAATGTCTTCAATCGCAATTATCGATCAAAAATACGCTTGTTTTCATCTTTATAACATTTTTGAGTGTGTTCAGGAATTTTTCCGTAATGCATGGACAAAAGTAGACCAAAAGTTAACCAGAAATGACATCTCGACAGACACAGGCAGTAGAACCTGAAGACGCTCTAAAGATATTTTTATTTGATCGGACCCTCAGAGTTCAACCTAAAAGCCTTGAATAATTGAATTATTGCAATTGATATCGAATACCCTCTCCTTTCTTACCTCAAATTGAGATAAATTCTAAATCTATAGATTGAAACAGTTGCACATTAATAGTAAAACATGTTTTCACTGATCAAATGAAATGAATTGCTTCACTTAGAATAATTCATGTATGTACATAATGGATCTAAAAAACTCATATTGACACCCCAATGATTTTCAACTGGTGTCTCCAAATTGGAGTGATTCCAATTGCATTCAAGGAAGCAAACGTTTATCCCGTTCCAAAGTGCAACAAGCCTAATTCACTTGCTGACTTTCGTCCAATATCCATTCTGTCTACGATGTCGAAAGTGTTTGAGCGTCTGGTATCCAAGAACTTGATTATCCCCTTCATCAGGGACTCGGTCAGTAAGTCTCAATTCGCCTTCATTCCTCGCTCGGGCTCGGGTACGTCTTGTGCTCTAGTCTCAGTTCAGCATGAAATTTTGAGACATCTTGATCCCTCATCAGGCGCAGTGAGGCTATTATCAGTGGACATGTCCAAGGCATTTGATAGACTTAACCATGATGTCATCATTCGTGCATGTAAAACTTTTCCCGTCCCATCGTTTGTTGTAAATTGGATTGTTGATTTTCTGAAAGAACGCCTGCTCTAACTGGATGTCTCTTCCCAGTGGCGTTCCCCAAGGAAGCGTCATTGGACCCGTATTATTTGCCTTGTCCACTGACAGTCTAACCCCGGTGTGCTCGAATTCATCTGTCATACAATATGCTGATGATATTCTATTACTCCATTTTCTCAGAAATTCTGGTGATGATGATTTGCAGCTAGAGTGTTCTCTGGGAAATAAACTTTTCAAAATTTTTGTTACGGATATCATAACTAAATCGTCTGGTAACAAACCAGTGCGTCTCGGTGACACGATTGTTAGGAAAGTCAATTCTTTTTCTTACCTTGGTGTTATTTTTTCTGATGACCTGGACTTTGCACTTTCAATACATTGTGAGGAAGGCTTCACAGCGCATTTTTATTATTCTGCGTCGTGCAGGCTGTTCTGCAGCATTAATGATGAAAATTTACAATTTATACGTTCCATCATCATGACGTATGCCTATGCATGCTTCTGCAATGCACCCCAGTACTTGTTGAATGACCTATTGCGTATTGGCATTATTGGACTGTCCCATTCTGTGAACTCTTCGCTTATTCAATCTGCGAACTGTACCTGTGAGAGATTGTTTGACACTATAAGTTCAGATCCATCCCACCCCCTCAGAGATTTGTTTTTGATCCGCCCAGTGAGGGAGATGTCTTCACGCTGTTGCTCGGTCTTGTGTCCACCTCTCGCTAGAACAGTACGCTTCAGCAGATCTTTTATCAGATTTTGTAAATAAGCTTTCTTGTCCTTCCTTTTTATGTACCTCATTAACCATTGACTTCTCATTCTGTGTATTAATGTATATTGACATCGATGTTACTGTTACTGTTCTATTGTAAGTGTCCACCGAATCATTGTAGTGGAACAATAAACGATTACTTACTTACTTAATTAAATCTCGAGTTATATTTCAGAAAGATAGTTGATGCGAAATGTTCGAAATATCATCATTGCTTGCAGTTGAGTAATTGTTATAGCAATGGATAATTTGATACTCAGTGAATTATTGTAAGCCATTTGAATTTATATTAGATATTGAACAACTGCGGCTTGCGCAATATTGGCAATATTCTCATCTTAAAGAAAATGACATCCTGAGATGCACTAAACAAAACTAAATTGATGCGCAACTTGATTGAGGAGTCCCGATGCTTGCACTCGTGTCAATGCATCACACTTTCAAAATTGGTATATAGAAATACTGCATTTTGTAATATCTCACAGTGTTATAATCGTCAACCTTCTTCAAATATATGAATTTGCAGTATAAATAAGTGGTTTTTAAGAATTGCAAAAATGAATATGACGTTCGGAAAAGAAACTTTTCAAATACAACTATCAAATTCATTTATTAATTTTTCAATTCATTCACATTCCCAAGCGAGAGTGGAGATGCGGTGTTATGTTTTAGAAGTGAAATTCAGTTGGTTATATAATCTGCTGATGGCATCTCTCATTTCCTCAAAGGCATTATCAAAGGCTATTAGGTAGCAATGATGAATAAATTCGACATATAAAAGCAATGAAAAAGAACATTAAACTTTGAGTTGCCCCGACATAGGCAAATGGGAATGGACTGGTATAGTTAAAGTGTTGATATCAGACTATGTTGTCCAATATTGCGATGTTTCCTGACATCAGATAAAATTGTTGTTTAGACCTGTTATCAATTTCCGATTGAGGATGCTACTTAATATTTCTTACCTCTACTTTCTGAAAATATGTATCGACAAAAGATGTCTAATATATAATTTGCGATAAAGGAATTGCTCGACGGGGTGGCTGTCAATTTCGAAGGAAAGTTGTCAAATTTCTCAAATTAAGAAATATTTTGATGAAGTTACAATCCAATGATCTTGCTCACACGATGACAATCAAAAACAATCTACACTTGAATCAATCGAAACTTTCGGTTCGAAAGCTGTCGCAGCTTGTTGCACGATGAAATATCTCATATTACTTATCGTTAGGGTAGAATGCGGCGATATTAGGCGCACGTTGGATACTTAGTTTGGATTGATTATTCAGAGTATCTGTTGATTTATTCAGTGTTATCTAAGCTAGCATGCCTATACTAGAACGCGGTAGTCTAAAATTGCTCAAAAGCTCCAAATGGAACTACGCACTGTACCACACCAGTTCATTTGTTTACATTAACTTTCCTTGAAACTGCCTCTAGAAGTCCATGTACACGTATGTTCAATTTCCACATGTAGACTGACATGTAGTACTTTGATAATTTCACCATGTTTCGGGGTAAGTATGTATCTTGTATTGAATTTTAAGGGTCTATCATATTTTATCCCACATAATTTCTTTCATTTTAACACATGTATCGGTTGCATCTGAGCATTTGTATAAAACACTGATTGTTTTAAAGTCATGCAGCGCATAATCTGCAATAATTCAGTTATCATGTAGGCGTACGTGATTCATAACTGTATTAGATGCTGTCTGAGCTAAGTTGATTGATTAAAAACGGCCATTTCAACGAATCATTGATTTGTCTATCAGAAACTAATTTCAAAACTTCGAAACTATCCATGATTTTGACGGGCTATTTGAATTGTTGATCAAGTTGACTCATTTGCCTCCAACTAATCACGACAAAAACTTAATCTTTGAAGAACTTCTCATTTATTAAAAAAGATTGTTCAGATGATCGGGAGTACTTTCTTCGATGAAAGGGACGATTGTGCCCGATGACGAAATACTTCCCATGTGTAATTAGTATACATTGATTAATTCACTAATGTTCTTCGTTCCTTTTTGAGTTTCGACCATCAATATGTCTCCATTTGACGTTCTCAAATTAGTCAATTAATTACGGCGTACTTTAATTGAATTTTGATTTAGATCGATGTATGTTGTTATGTTGTCGTAAATCAACTTTTATATCTAATTAGAACGATTGCATGTTATTTCTGGCGATGATTCTGTTCGTAGAGAAGAGCACTGTTATTACTTGATGAAGATTGGACCCCAGTTCTATCAGTTTCATGTATTTGTGGCTCTATAATCACAACCGGACGCTCAATCGATTTCTTATGTTTTGATACTGAGTAACAATTGAGACAAATTTATCAAATGATTTGTGTGAGTACAAATTAAACAATAGACACATTAACATAAGACACATAATAATTAATATCAATTGATTAGACACAGTTGTGAGGACACCGTATGGACCTACCGAGCCGTTTGAAATCGAAGTTGGACTTCATCACGGATCAGCACTCAACCAGTTCGTTATTTTCATAGAGGTGTTATCAGGGTTGGCGTGGGGATTGAAATTTGAGTCCCCACACCACCCCATACCCACAGAAAAACCTGTGGGTATCCCCACAGAATCTCCATAGCTCCAGAGGATTAGACACCTGATTTATAGGCTATTTTTCTAGGTGAATGACATCAGATATTTCAATTTCGGTAGAGTAGAACTTGATACAATCCGGTAGCTGCATTTGATAACTGAATTATAACACAATGGCTTTCACTACAATTTCTTTTCCATCAACTTATCAACTCATGTTCATGTAGTACATGTATTGCTTTAATTATACAGCCAAACTCAGACGAATGCACTCGCATCGAAATTGCTCTTCAGTGGTTGCCATGCCGTTACAGAGTGGGTGCCATTTAAAATGATATTATTTGTTTGTAATTAGCCAAATGTAGCGGTTCCGACTAAATGGTTTCATGTGTGGTCAGATTGTCACATATAATTTTCTTCATAAATAACAATTGCAGCACTGTCATTCTTTGCAATCACATGGAACATGCACATCACTCAATAGTGGAGCTTCAAACAGAAAGCGTTTACAAATTTCTTAACAAGCAAATCGAGATGCTGTCTGATTTACTACCTATCTACGAACGAGCCAAAAAGAAATTTCGATCTAAGGTCATCGATCACTGTGAAATGAAACTATGTTTTTGTGTGAAACTATATTTTTTTAAAACTACGTGCATGTTTTGACTATTCGACTATTATTTTTAAGTAGGTTCCTCATCAACAATTTAGACTTAATTTTAGGGATCTTCGTGCAGGATTTTAACTTATTAAACTAACGTTTTAGGTAACTTCTGTTTTTTTCATAGCTTTCCTTTCGTTGTAAGTGTGACTGTAAGTTTTGCATTGCATCTGAAGCAGGGCGGTCTATCTTTGATCACTTTTTGAGCACCGATCCTCTCCCAATCGTGGAATCTCGCTATGCGAGTCATACACTACAATATATCAAAAAAATGAACAGCAGAAAAAGATGAAATCACGAAAGTGATTGAAGCCTTCGGACGAACTGTCAGGGTCGCAACCGAATGTCTTTGGTGTAATGAATCTTTCCGCTACACCATCATTGACCAATGTCCTTGCCACTGACGACATTTTAAAAATCGCTTCAACCTCAATGTATAAGTTGAAACGAAATTCTGTCAGAACGACGTTTGTTAGGTTTTCATCAATTTTATCTACCGTATATTAAAAATTAAAGCTATTCTCCTGTGATGTCGTCCGTCGCACCACGGATTAGGAATAAGTGTGTGCTATGAAGGAAGCATGTTGAAATGCGTGTTGCAGGATAGAAGATGAATTTGATCTTAAATGTATGAATGGCTCTACACTCCTAGAATTCAAGAAAAATCGTATTTGATGTCAAATTAGACACGAGGAGATGATGATAGGAGTCGAAACGCATCGTGTTAGCCTGCACCACTGACAAAATCTAAGGGACAAGAAGAATTCATGTAGGTTTTTTTTACCATTTACTACAACTGCAAATGAGCGTTTGCTGAAGCTTGTTCAGCACATCCTACTAATATCACCTGCCTTATTTTCAAATCATCGAGGTTTTCTTAAGCATCGGATTTGCTGAGATTTTTGAAGTGCATCTATACATTGAAAGGAGTTCAGAAATTCGTGCGCGCCTACAGTCTTGTTACATTATAGATGTCTTCTATTTGAGAATCCTGTGTAGTGGAAATTAGGACACAAAATTCCAAGCTTTCTGTGGAATGACCCAAGTATTATCTGCTTTGTGCGTATAGTGTAAAAGAGATGTTTATCAGGACCTCTTTTATATCGTGATAAATTTCAAATATAGATTAATGATCAATGGCATTTATCACTTCAGCAGAGTTCAATCACATAATCATTATGAATCAAAGTGATTTGATCTACATGCTTTACCGGTATATACCGCATGATTTACTGGCGATTATACCGGCAATAAAGAGGCGTGCGAATCAGCCTTCATTCAGTTCTGCCCTAAAACCAGCTTGCAGCGTTCTTCCCATTCAGACGTCCTTGACAGACCGAGGTTATTACCTACTTCAAAATCATTGTCAATTTTGTATATGGTATATGATGTGTATCATGATGACTCTGAAAATTTGTGAATATATATCTCATGTATTTTTTATTGATACTTAACTTTGCATATGCATATGTTACACGTGTTATCAACGCTTGCCTGTAAGTGCCTTTGCGGCCATCGCGTTGCGTTTTATGTATATTTCAGAATAAACATTTATGAATTATGACTTATAATGTGTCTCGGATGTGAAACCAGCACAGATATTTCATAGAATTTAAGCTGTGAGATGTTGAGGTGTTTGAAATTTCAAAGTCAGAATTTATTCTGTGATTAAATGTTAGTTCTGATTGCTTCTAGTGAAGATCAAAAATCATGACAATCCCCACAGAATGCCCATAGAAGCGCTATGGGAGCTGTGGGGATGGCCTGAGCACCCATACCCACCCTATACCCATGGGTACCCATATCCATGGGTTTACTCACGGAATCCCCATACCCACGGCAACCCTGGGTGTTATGCTAAGAGATCGACTAGCGAGGGAAAAGACCCGAAGGGAGCTTGCGGAGTGGACAGCATCTGCGACAAGACAAGAGCAACACGCTTGAGATGGCATGGACACATGGACACCTCATGCGGATTGCGGATGCAAGTCGACAGTCTTGTGAAAGTGGTGAATGAAATGTAGGTGAAGGGAACCCGAAGGAGAGGACGCCCGTGCAGACGATGGTACGATAACATCCAGCAAGATATGATCAAAATTGGACTCGAGAGAGATGCCTACGACAGGAAGTTGCAGAAGCATGACACAGGCCACGACCCGGCTAACTAGCTGGAGCAAGAGGAAGAAGAAGAAGAAGGACTAAATGATGTGTGCAATCTGAATCGCTTTTCGACAACTTGACATGTCAAAATAAATTCATCTTCCCCACCTAAGGTACGGAATAGTAAAAGCAAGCAAGGGATGTGGAAGCATTCACACACCCGAACTCGAGTTAGTAGCCTCCAGTAAGAACCCTGAATCTTCTCTACCTACGTGCCGAAGCGCCATTCTTAACCAACTGAACTATCCTACCGCCTGAAGTGCATTTATCTTTCAAAGAATGGCGGTAAGCACGGGATAACCATTTACTATTGCGTCGAGTTCATTTAACAGCCATGAACTTCCCATCTACACCGGAAGATGCGGAAATAATATGGTTTGATCTATGATGTAAAAAGATGACCGAAGTACAGATATATATTATTCATGGATCCTCAAGAGTCATTTCCACGAGTAAAATTTGGGAGATGATTTTTCACATGCGATGAAAAGTTTATTATCTTTCTGAGCAATCATTACCGATAATTTAACGTGAAAAGATGCGCATTCTCCCTTGATGCTATGTTCGAGGCACGTTTCGATCATCAATCTCTACTTTAGTATGTAGACTCGTCAAAGTTCGCTTTACAGCCACCTTCAACCAGAATTGAGCAATTCTCTGGCGTTCAAGAAGGGCGAGTTATTCGAAAAATATCGTAAAGCTTCCCTTACAATCACTAAGACGTAGCACATGTAGATGAGAACCGATATTGTTACATGAAGAACAGTCTCCCAAGTTCTCGTGGAACCGAACTTCATCAGGAAAGCACTGTGTTAATCTTTTTAATTTTACGGGCGAAAATAGAATGATGAACATAAGAGATATGTGCAAATTACTGGGTTATTATTGGATAATTTATTGCTGATACTACTATAAGCATTAAACAAATTACTATTACTATTAATTATGTGTAGCACAAAGATATGTTATTCTACGATTGTATTATCTACTAGTAATAGTGTCATTTTTTTCAAAAAGAGGCTATGACATGCGTGGGCTGAGAGTCTTCATGGAAAAGCTTCTTAATAAGCATTTTTGTCTTTCTTGAAGTTCGGGTAAGTTCTCCAGTAGACAATTATCAATCATATTGATATCATTTGATGTGAGTAATATGTAAAGGCCTCTGTTCACATTGTAAGGTTGGTTTGCACCTGCTTGGCAAGCATTTTATTATTAACAACAATGAAATTAAATAAACGATAGATCAAATTGCCATGCAACAGATGTGCGGCTGGTAGGATTCGAACCTACGACCAAGGTTAACTAGACCTGTGCTCTAACCAACTGAGCTACAAACCACTTACGCGACTCTGTCAATTGGCAGGATCAAACCCTCACCACCACACATCAGTTGTCAAGGCAATAATAATCAATGAATAAATAACACGTCACAATTGTGACCGCCGACATTAAGGCAAGTAGCGGGGATTGATTTTCCACCAAAGCATCTTAAACCATGTCGTGAATGCAATCAACAACAATGAATTATTGTGAGACATGCCTGCGAGCGTGGTTTCCAAACAGAACTCCAACACTTATGTTTCAATGAGACCTGGCATGCAGTTTTTTGCCATAAGAGAGGCCTTGGAAGCTTTATTGATAATTGAGAATCCTTGGGCGATTATCTTCAATAGAACAGAAGTTGTTATATAACTCGTCATTCTTATGATTAAGCTTCACTATGCCTTATGCTCTTACAAAAATTAGAAAAATATCATCTATTTTCTTCTGCCTGCTTGTATTACCTGTCATGAGAAAAAAAATGTTGTCAAAATGCATGTGACTTATTGCTTATGAAGGATCGTGACGCGACTTGCGAATGATGGCTTATGGTTTATTCTGTGTGCTTACGGCCTTTGCTGATGAGGCCTATGTCTTTTCGTGTATATTTATTTTATCGAGTACAAATATTATTTACTTCATATGACGGGCAACTTTGATGACTGATCTCAACAATTATTGATCATCTCATCTCTCAACATTTCGACTAGATAGTGCGGCTAACTTTTGGAATAGGAGGGCAAATTCAAGTGTACCGGCTTGAGGTTCGGTGAATCGTAAGTACCTTGGTTTCGAATGATCAAGTTTTAGATCACTGACCGGATCACTTATCCTTCAGATATAGAATTATATGACAAGCTACTTTGAAATCATTGTCAATGACAATACGAAATTCACGGTGGGATCTTTAGCGATCGAACCAGTGTTTGCATTATGAATTTGTTAGAAATGTTGACATCTGAAACACAATTTTCCATGACTTCTTGAGTATGCAAGCGCCAACTTTAGATGTGTGTGTGAGTGTGTTATGCAGCAGCATCATTTCCATAGCGTGTAAAGTAGAAAGTCACTACCACAAAGTAGGGAAGGTCACAACGATTGCGACTGGGATCCATCGAGACTCGAAATTCAAATTTGATGTACCGTCAAAATACTAGATATCTTAATAGAACAAAATTTAGAAATATCTCACCCTTAATATACATAGTTTCAAATATAAATCGGTAGTATGATGGCCTGGACCGTCAATAAAACTGTTGAGTCTCTTCCAATACATCGGCCGTGTTGGCAACGAGCCCGTGTGTGGTCAAGGACAAATAGATGTACGTGTTTGCACTCGGAGTTGCAGGAAACATGATCACTAAATCTAGATGTCATATTTTCATGGACAAATTTTCTGCGGTCTTGATTCTTGAACTTCGACGAGCAGCTTGCGGAAGAGCAAATTCGAATATGCTTCTATTTCTATTTTCATTATTGTTTTGATCATGTTATGTCATAATTTTTATCTAATACTATTTACACATAGGTTTTTTTAAAATGGAATTAGATCGACCACTGATCAGATACAGATTAGATTTCTGAATTTACCTCGATGCGTGTAGAATTTGGAAAGGAATGATAATTGTTGAATTTTAAGAAAGATTCTATTGATTTACAGTAGCTTTCACCTGCGAATTCTGGTCTGGAATACTTTCTAGTATCCTACTATCTTCAATCAGAGGCTGCACTTTCAACCACACAGTCGCTCGGTCGCATTCTGAAAATTATTCCAAAACTTACAAGAAAACGACAGTGAACTTATATTATCGGTTAGGTTTCAGAAAGAGATAAGATACATTTCGAACTAGCCATCATCCAACATTTATAACTCTCACACGAAGGATATTATCTCACATGTCATTCACTCAGCTTTTCCCCCCAGATATTCCATCGTAATAATATTCGTTTTTGCGTGTCAATCGTTTGTTAGATGACTGATAAATGCGTTGTTACGATGGCATAAGAAGCTGACTGCATCATGTTTCTCAACGATTAATTTTTTTAGCACAAAATGTGTAGACGTCAAAAATCAGACTTAGCAATTTGTATCACGAAATGAGAGAAATGCATGAAAATATATTTCCATTTACGTCGATGAAAGCTAACTAGTCAAGCTCTGCCAGAAGATAAAATTTAACAGAAAATTTGAATAGAATGCACAAAGCGAAAAACAATGATTTCCATTACGGAAACTGAAAACCTTCTGGAAACTTAATTGTTGTTATCAATGCATTTGCTTATGCACACATTGAGCGTGTGCATATAAAAGGTATAGTTGATTAACACTTTATGATCTTGAAAGTAGAGTCTTTCATGATATGTACTCATATTTTTCAAAATTCAATTTTATGAAGTACTAGAGCACTTCTATTAGTTTCAAATAAAACTGTACAATTCCACTGTCTTTGCGCTAAGCAATTTGAAAAAGACTTTCATGGGCATCCTTTAATGCAATTTTGCCAATACTTGCGAGTTACTCTCACCTAGGGTTGGCAAAACTCCTAAGTTTATTTTTTGCTTCGGAGGAAATACTTCAAATACTTCGCGAAGTTTATCGAAGCCTATCGCTACTTATCGAAGTTTATAGAAATTCATAATTTTTGGATGAATACAAAAGAATTCCTCCAGAGTATGACCACGAACTGTTCGAAGTTTGTTTCTCCATTTATTCTAGATGACATGTAACCTAGAAACAGTCAATATTGGGCATAATTTTTCAAATGTATAGTTGGCCAACATGGCTGCGTATATTTGAACTATTTTCTCTCTTGAATTTAGTGACACTTCCTGTCCGCGTACAGTCATGAAATTTTGACTGCCTTTGCGCAATGCCCTGAAGTTGTTATTTCAGGCTTCACTTCTCAGAAAAAATGTTTCTTGGAATTGGTGGGTCCAAATAAGTGAGAGCTTTTATATTGCTTTAAAGGGTTGCCGTCAGTAAACTGTGTTTACACTAAGAATGTTTTATTCCGGCTATGGAAGAAGGAAATTTCCGGCTGTGTCATAGCATGTAAAAGCCATTCTGGTGCGATGACTAACCGAAGAACGCTTTCATTTTGATTACAGGTAATTTCTTGAGTTCAACTTTTGCATTGTAAATTTTGATGCGAATTAGAAGATGTAGAAGTTAACATTTTGAGCGCTATGAGAGCATTTATCATAAGCATTTATCAGTTTGTATAGAATATGTTCAGGTTATATGGCCGGTGCAACGATTGTGCTTATCGACAATGATGTTAATTAACAATAAAATTGGCATTAGAGAACAATTTCATTTATATACATCAGCGCTTTAAAAGTCATCGTCATCCTCCTGATTCCCCTCCACCGTTGCCCCATATTCCTGCACAAATTCTGGTCCCACCCTCATCTTGGCACCGAAGTAGAAGTCCACCATCTCAACATTTTCCGTTGTGTTGGCTCCCTACATATTTTTCATTATACTGGATGAATTTGCGCATGATTAACCACAGTCTACTTCGACTTCTATGTACATGTACACGTACATGTAAATGAGATTTCAGATTTAATATGTCGTCTCTACTAGCATATTTGATCTTTGAATTAACGACTGCGATTGCTGGTAGTATTAATGGATTACAGGCAATAACATTCTTAACATTTTGATAATTTATTAAATTTTCAGATATCACATTTCGTTTAAATAGCCCTAATCAATTACATGTAATACTAACATACAACTTACTTCTCCAGTCAAAAGGCTTTTTGCAATTTTTAGCATACATGTACACTGATAAAATGAGATCGCATCCAATGTAATGAAATTAATTTATTTATCAACATGATTCTAATGCAGAGACCAAGGATTGGATTCAGGTAGAAAGTTCTTTTTACATACCGTACTTTGTAGAATGTAGACTATAGCTTTTATGCTCATATGTTTTAGCATACCTAGATGACCAGATGCTTACTACTGACCAGATTTGTATATCACGAAAACAATAGGCCACCTGACAATACACCACTTACTTTACAAGTATATCTACGCATACGTGAATTTTTGGCCTATGTAGGCATGTGACAATATATGGCTAAAACACATTCTAGAAAGTATGAGCTATATGTATTCAAGCTAAAATTACTCAAAATAGTTATCTGTTGACTGCAAGTCTGCAACTCTTAAGATTAGAATTAAGAGCCCTGTTGGTTCTCAGTTTATAAATAGCCTATCTGTAATGAACAGGCTGACTATCAACTTTTATTTAGCGCATTGAAATTTTATAAAAGCTCAATTCCTCCTCTCTATTGAATATCATTAGTTACAACCTGGAAATTTTGCAAATTCTTGTCTGTTGCAGCACCCAGCTACGGCATTGCCACACGCCACAACATCCAATGCAAATGTACTACATCTTTGTATACACATAATATGATTACAAGCGCTTGAAGCACATTGTGAGTTGTGATCGTGACTCATTAGATTACTATAGGAATAGGCTCTTTACTGAACATTTTTGACTACCAAATGGTAACGGTCCTCTGCTATATACTATACATTAAAGAGCGGAATAATCAAATGATGAATCGTTTACTCATCGAATCATTTGCTCCTTGAACGACGAATAAAACACTGGTGAACGTTACAGCAGTCTTATTTCCGAAACCGTATTCATGGTAACCGGGATATGCTTCTGTCTTGATTTGATTGGCTCGTGAAGAGAGATAATTTAGTCCACTGATGAGCACCTACATGTACTTATTACAGCCTTCAAAGTATTAATTAATTCTTAAATGATAAATTGAAGTATACCTTTCATAAGCAGAACTTCGATATGATATCATTTTATAAGAAAAATGACATTGCACTCGAAAAAATAAACTTTGGAGGAAATAAAAAATAAACTTCGCGAAGTATTTCGTGCTAACCCTACTCTCATCACACTTTTCCCGTCAGTCTCTATGATAGTTCTAATGCATCTCTTTAAAACCAAGTGAAAATAAAAATTCCAATTACTTTGTTAAGATGTGCAACAAAAATTATAATGATTAAAATATCTATATGTACGAGGGGTGATTGATAAGTTCGCGGCCTGACATAGAAAGCTTAAAGCCAGGCCATTATGCACATGTGGATTGATACAATGGAATGTGCTGACGGCGCATGACGAGTGATCAGTCGATCCGGTGAACTGTTGGTAAACCACAGCTACTTAACTTCAGTTACTAACTTATCAGTCAGTTAGTCAGATAAGTGTTGCGTAAGATGGATCACGTTTCAAATCGAGCTGTCATTCGTTATCTCGGCTTGAAAGGACTCACACCAAAGGAGATGCATGATGATATGGTTGGAACACTTGGTGAGAAAGCTCCGTCCTACACCACAGTGAAGAAGTGGGCTTCAGAATTCAAGCAAGGAAGAGAGAGCTTGGAAGATGATCCCCGTTGTGGAAGACCAGTGACAGTGAGCACAGAAGATGTGATCGATCATGTTCAAAAGATTATTCTTGATGATCGCCGTACAACCGAGCGAAAGATTGCCTTCGAACTGAAGATTTCACAAGAGCGTGTCCATAACATCATCCATCATGAACTTGGCATGAACAAAGTTTCCGCTCGATGGGTGCCACGACTGCTCACACCAGAGAACAAACGAGCCCGCTTTCTCATCTCAAGGGACAACCTGGCGCTGTTCGTAAGAGATCCTGAAAATTTCATGGACCGGTTCATTACGATGGATGAGACTTGGGTTCACCACTATCAGCCAGAGTCGAAAGAACAATCGAAACAATGGAAGCACCCAGGATCACCAACTCCGCGGAAAGCCAAGGTCACCAGGTGCGCGGGAAAGGTCACGGCCTCCATTTTTTGGGATTCGAAAGAAGTTTTGTTGCTGGACTTCCTAGAGACTGGTCGGACAATTACTGGCGAGTACTACGCTCATTTGTTGCAGCAGTTACGAGTGCATCAAGATCAAGCGGAGAGGGAAGCTCACGAAAGGCGTGCTCTTCCATCAAGACAATGCGCCTGCTCACACCTCCGCTACCGCCATGTCTGCCATCCAAGGTTGTGGGTTTGACATCATTTCCCATCCACTCTATTCTCCTGATCTGGCGCCATCGGACTTTCATCTCTTCCCAAAAATGAAATCGGAGCTCAGTGGTCAGCACTTCGCATCCAACAGTGACGTCATGGAGGCCGTTGAGGAGTATCTGGACTCCAAAGACTCACACTTCTATGAGCAAGAGATCCGCGCATTGCAGCACCGTTGGGCTGAGTGCGTTGATTGTAGGGGCGATTATGTCGAAAAATAAATATGTATCGTATGCGAAATATGCTTTTTTCTATATCGGGCCACGAACTTTTCAATCACCCCTCGTATGTCTTTCAAAATCATAAAAAATGCAATCCCGGAAAGCTTCATATCATCAGGAAAGGTAGAAAGATTCGGAACAATGTGGCCGAAATCTACAAAATCTGCAAGAAGGCCAGAATCTCGATATTACTCGACTTCAAGCAGTCTGTGTGTGCTGTTACAATGTTACCGCACTCCGAAAAGAATTCTTTCAGGTATTCATGTTGACTCCCCACATGCTGATTATTTCTTATCAAGAGAACAACAGCAGGGTACGCAGTATTCTCTATAAGATTCCGAAATTTCAAAGTCGAGGGAGATGAGGTTTCGTGGCTTATTATGAACTGTCATGAACTTGAATTATTTGATTTTCGTCGCATTTTCACTTTTTTCTCAGCATCAGGAAATGCAACGGTCATTTTATTTTTTTGTGACATAGCCGTGATTTTCAAAATGCATTGTTTAGTGGAAATAACCGCAGAAAATCAAGCTGAATTCATACAGAATTGAATAGTGCTCTCCTACCTAGTATATCCTAGAAGTACTTTCTCTCCATCTTCGCTGTTTCTAAGAGCAGACAAAATTAAATAATCTTAATTGAAACTACACAATACTTACTTTTTCGTTTTACGTCCATTATCGATTCTTCGTAAGGGAGAACGGTTTTTTCCAATGGATTTTCTCCACAAATCACGGTTGTTGGCATCACTCTTCTTCATGCCAAACTCCTTGCAATCAGCAAGAACAGTTTCGCACCACATTTTCTTAGAGTGGCTTCTCAGTAAGACAGTTATCTTCAGGCTTCCGGAAAACATGCCCGAACCATCTAAGACGGCCTTGATGTCTTCTATTCCAAGAAGCTGGAGAAGTATGGAAGAATCGAACCCGTCCTTGAAAGATACATCCATCATGCAACGAATCATTCTGCGTTCTGCTGTCACCATTCTTTGCTGATTTGCGACTTTCATGGGCCATGTTTCACAGCCACATGTCATGCACCTTCTCACACAAGCGTCATACACTTGGCCTTTCATCCATGAAGGAGTCGCCCTCGATGTTATAAATGACGACAACCCGCGAAACGTTCGCCAACCAGATTGAGCTCGTGCAGATAATGCAACCCCTGAACCACCACCGGATTCCATCATGTCACCAAGGTAGCAAAATCTGCTCATAGGTGTGACCCGCCTCTGAAATTGGACCGAGTTGTTCTTCACTTGTGGTTGAAAAGATGGCCTTGGACAGGTTTTACACATGAAGGACGACTCATCTGGGGCTAGGCTCCCTCTAACTCCGCTACATCTCTTGTGCGTCCATAAGCGACAAACAATACACTGGACAGATTTGGAGCCGACACAGTGAAAAAATATATATTTGTTCGAAATTGGCTAGTCTCGGTGCACCGGCCGAAGACCCGATGCGAGAAGAATAACCGGCGCACAGAACCCTGTTATTAAGTACTGAATTGCAATCATCCGTAGAAAATGGGAACAAATCTGAATAACCACAATTTCATTCAATATCAGGAATTATTAGCAGACCTAGTTCGCATCCCTTCAACACAACTAATTTAGTACACAGTAACTCCGGAAATCAACTTGAGTTATGCAATTAACAAATTAAGTAGATTGCCTGGATAAGTAAAAAATAACCAGAAAACAATTATTGTGAATATGACGATTAAGCATTGAGTTGCATCTTCATTTCAGAAATTAATCGCTAAAATTAATTTTTTATGGCTTGGATCACCAGCCGAGATGACAAAGTAAGCAAACATGGGGCTGCCGCCTAATATTGTGTATTTATATGTATACGAATTTTTATGTCGAATTTTCACATGGTCAGCTAAAGTATGTACTTTAATATGCCTAGCACAGCCATTAAAATGTTTTTGAGCTAATTAAGATAGGTCGCTTACCTAACTCATGAAAATTTGCAGAATATAACAGCAAACACAGCATTGAAAGCAAAAGTCGGGTGGAAAATTATCACTTCGTTTACCGTGAGGTCACCTGCTGTGACCTCCGAAAGCCGGGGCGTCTCTCTCTCTCAAAAGGCCGAGCCTTTGTTCGGCGCCATTGTGTAAGCGGTCGGCGTAATCAAAGATCCGGCATTGGTCGGATTCTTTGCATCTGTTCGCTGAAAGATGTAAAACTACATCTAGAAATCTACATGTAAATCTACATGTAAAACTACATGTAGGTGTAACACTACCTACATAGGTAGAACTACAAGACACTTAAACTTAAGAATAAAAGAACATCGGGAAAAAATGTCCGCCATTTCTGACCATAGGTTAAACTGCAGTTGCAGCTGTAAAGTTGACAATTTCAAAATTCTATCTCAAGCTCCCAACACTTATGACCTAAATATTTTGGAAGCCATGTACATAAGAAAACTCAACCCCACTTTGAATAAGCAAGTTAACCATGATGGTGCTTTTTTCAAATGTAAATTAATTTGAGTCTAGTTACTGTGTGTACCTTATTTAATTGTTATCATGTACTTCAGCTTTTGAAATGATTTGTTGCTTATAACATGATTTAGATCTTTCCTATCATTGTTTTCACCTCTTTTAGCTAGATGTAAAACTGTCGCACAGCTTACATTTTCATCGTTTAGAGGAAAACCATGGATTTTTCTGTATTCGCATCACTCTTTGGCAGAGTGATAAAACATTTAACGTAATTCGTGGCTTTCCCTCTCAACGACACAACGATTAATCAAGAGGTTGACGAATTTAAGTGCACAACTACACTATACCTATTGTGACATGTGATTTATTGTATAAATGTTATAGTTATCAAACCTGTCGGATTTTGCAACCATGCGCTGGCAAAATGTCGCATAATAGCACCTATCACCTGTGACTTACAAAATCAGTTTCTCGTGGAGCCACTGTACATGTAATATCGATATACCTTCACTAGGATGAAATTCGAAGTGATTTCAAGCACTGATCGATTACCGAAAATATTGTAACCTGTGGACTGGTCTTCATGTTTAGGTCAGTGTTTTTCAAACTCAAACGGCCGGGACGTCAACCGGTTTTCGCTCCCATGGTGTACCCACGTGTCCAGAGATATTCGATCTGCTTTTATCTGTATACAATTCAACTGACAAAACGTGGCATTTCGGATGATCATGTAAGCCTTCCTTCTGTAAAAAATTGGATGTTCTGAAATTTTGCTCGAAACTCATTACTTCTTGTGAGAAGGAACCGCTTTGGCAACTTAGCCGATTTAGGAATTGAGGTGTTTCAAGATCCTATAAATTTATGAAGCATTGATGCGATTCTTCCGATTTGACCGGAAATGCAAAGGCGCCCATCGTCCCATTAGTGGAAAATGAAGTGTTACAGATCATGTGAATCCAGGAAAAGTGTTCATTGATTGTATTGTCTTTGCCATATCTGTAAGTGCATAAGCAATCGTTTAACAAAGAGAAAATGATCTTGTCGCTATATTTTATTGATTTGTTTAAGATAGTTTTACTATCTTGAGATGTATTGCCAGTGCTAGAATACCAGGATTATATTTTGAATTATTCATTCAACTTTTGTACTTGACGGATGACATGCGATTCAATCACGCTCACAGAGAAATGCGGTATTAACCGGTTAACCGGGTCATGGTGATTGAACTTTTGTAGGCACACATGTTGCTGAAAAATCATGTAGGATTAGTCATTAACCTTTGTGCTGGCTGAATCAAGATCCCCGAAATGTTGTGACCTGGTCGTGACCTAGAAATTGATAACAACAAATTTACAGTGAAAGTTAAGCTTCATACAATACACAAGAGTGGCACAAAAGTTGAACCGGGCAGGGCCCAACCGGGCTTGGGCATGTAAATAGGAAGGTCGCTTAGAATATTTGTACATGGACTTGAAATTTCATCAGAATATAGATGAAATTGTGAATGTTTTTCAATTTCATGATGTTAGTTTAGACATTAATTTTGGGTTGCCAAAATTAAAAAGTTCATGAGACCGATGCTCTCTTCCGAATATCTTGATTATGCCATTGTTAACGATATTTACATTTTACCAAACGAGAAATGCTTTACAAATTTATGTACTTCATATAATTGCAATGTGACATTGAGCCCATTCCTCCACGTATTTCATTTGAGATATAATGCGCATATAGGCTGTATATCACTGTTCTAGGTAATTTACCTAGTATATAGGTAGGTAATATTTTCAATACACCACATTGGCTCTTCAATGACAGGTGTCACAATTATCACATGGCTTATGCAGCCATCATCATTGCACTACATATATTTAATGAATTTACTTTAACGGGCTTGGGCCGGGCCTGGGTCTGAGAATTTTAATTTGAGTGGTCACACACGAAAGTCGCAAGGGTTTGTTACTTTGATACACTTGTCGACGATTGTAGCATTGGGTTAGAAACTGTCGCATTTGTAGTTGTACGATTTTCATTGGTCATTCATGCCCCAACTTCTCACGGTTGTGCCTCGATCTTGAGTTAATATACACTCCAGTCAATTTCAGATAGACCATTTATTTATATGTTGCGACGAGCAAGATAGAACGCAGAATTGACTGCAGCCCTGGAACTATAAACGTTGTTGTCGACAGCCTACAGGGTTCGATTTAACCGGTATCGCATCGCAGTTTGCGATGTATTTCTGCCCATATTGCGATGCATCTCGTTAGTGTATCGCAATAAACTGCGATGCAACTGAACTGAGTCTGATTGCATGAATCAATCCTTAGGAATAACGTGGTGCAGCGCAAGGACTTCTATAAATAACAGGACGCACAACGAGAGATCAGTAGGGAATTTAATGTAGGCTGGTTTTGAGGGAATTCCCTCAAATCTAGTGATTGATTGATAAGATGTTGACATGAATTTGTCAGAAACTGCTATTTTCTATTATGTTTCAATAGACACAAGGTCTGATAAAATATTAGTTCTAGTTTAAAGAGAAAATTTGGTTAACAGCTCACATGGGTAATTCGTTGAGCCTACTAAAAATTCTTCTCTAGGTAACTTAAAACTAATTTACGAAACTGCGATACAAACATTGCAAGTTGCGATGCGAATGAGATTTGCATCGCAAAAAGTGCGATACATGATCAAAAAATTAAATCGAACCCTGGCCTACGAACCGCACTTGGCTTCTCGGAGTCCATACTGCGACCACTTCATGTTTATCATGTTGTCATCATTGCTAACTAATTTTCTTTTCACTGACGCAATTTAGCTTATTTTGATTTTCATTAATATCACTTTATATGTTATAATTGTTTCGTAGCGGTGTATGTATTTTACTTTACTATTAATCTTGCATTCAGTTACTTGGCTAAATATATATGGCATATTGTTGCAGTGCTCGCATTCACTGCAGTCAACTTCTGCAGTTTTTGACCGAGAGTTTTTGCTGAAGCAACCTTTGAAACTGCAACCAGCTACAACCTTTGGAAGGCATCATATTTACCCAAAATTGGCTTCGCATGCCAAATATGATCAGATAAGATGAGAATCAGGCTCAACGGTCAGATGATATTCGGATTAACAATATCACATTCATGATGAGCTGAATTAAAGCCATCAATGATAGAATTATTGTGATCAATCCTTGTTTTGTTTCGAGTAAACGCTATTTGGCTTACATGACAATTATTGTGAAGACATGCAACACATTCCGCATGATTTGATGATGGAAGCGAAATTGTTAGGTTAGCTCTTTTTACAACCAGCTACAGACAAATGTGAAAACTTAGACGCCTAAAAAGTTTCTTTTAAAAACCGGAAATTAGTGTGATTGATAATAACTCCTCGCCCAATTGGAATTTTGTCGCATTTTGAATTCGTTGATTTATCAAATTCAAAATATCCAATTAATTGATTTAATTAAAATGCTGCTCAAGCTTCTGATAACACTGAAAATCACGAACTTGATATGAGAAATGTTGTGGGCATCCCATAAATTCGGGACATCCATTGTTGATCATCTAATATCGGCTGATAAGGAAAATAATAAGTGATCATAATTTTAAACTGAAATAATTTACTTCATGGTGCACATTAATTTCCTTTGTTGATCCTTCACAAATCTCATAAATAATGAAATTTTCACGAACTGACAACGGAAGTATCATCTCAATGATGTTATCCGCTGATAATTGATAAATGAACATTGTGCGTTGTATACGTATCTGTATAGCCATGAGAAAGTGAATATGTTAGTTATGTATATTGTGTAGTTTAGAATGTAGAGTGCATGTATTTCAATTGACCATAATAAGCATTTGAAAGTCATTCGTATGATGTAGTAGCACTGACTGTCCTAGCTTAGTTTGATATAGTGTTAACCATGCTTCCGACATTGCTTCATGGCTTGAGCGTCGGATCACTTTCATGTGAATATCAACCTTTCATAAGTTCAAAACTAATTTATTGACGATCAATTTCTGCCGGTAATTCGGCAGCTTTTCAAGACAAACTGATTTATTCAAAAACTGATGCAGCAAAGTAGTCATAGATGTAATTCAAAATCAAAGTGAAGGCATGAAAAGTAACATACTGATCTGTGGATGAAATGGAAAAATCAAGTTGCTTCCTTGAGCTTGCTGTCAGTTCTGTTATTGTTTAGATATACACGCTAATTAGAAGATAGTCGGCCAGCAGTTAGGCTATCTAGTAGAACCGGATTTTCTGTCACATTTCCATCTCATTCCAACAGAAGAAAGACTGAGATGACCATGGGAATCCCTTTCCATAATGAGATTACCTCGATTCCACGAAAACCTCTGCAGATATCGTTAGTTTTTTTAATGAATTTTTTTAAAAATTAATTAGCTTGATTGCTATAAATTTCAAATTGTTATAGACATACCGTTGTGCAGAAGTAGGCGACAGCTAATACTCGTATATTGCTAGATTGCTAGTGCAGAGACTCGTATTTATAGAGGTCGGACTGCTAGATATCTATGTTATCTAAAGCGGACATGAAATATCTCCGACATGCATTCATAAATTAGACAATATAACATAAACATGGGTTTCATGTGGTCAACAAGTAGGAGATTTGAGGGCGCGTAAGCGCCTGAAAATGTCCTACATTGTTGCCCGAAAAAATCTATGTTAATACTATTTTGCGTAATTGAAATGAATTTTTGCTACAACATGCTTGTACATAATTGCATGTAAGTTACTGTTAACTTCCCATTTTACGATCCAAATGATTAGATGATGAAATTGACTAATTGATGAATTTTACTCTTCATGTTGATCTTATGCCATAAGCGTCCCATTCCCTTCCACCCAATCCTTATGGGATTCCCAGCGTGCCAAATCTGAAGCCTGATTTAGTTCAAGACGTATACTTTGCCCTCAGAATTAATCACACACAACTGCGTGAATGAAGTGAATGGTAAGTTAATGCACACGTGCTGTAGTGATGCAAACAGAAAACAGTTAGAAACAACCTGTTTCATCAGCACCCGTAATGATGGTCGTCTGAAAGTAGTAGAACAAGATGACGTGGCAGCAATCGATAAAAAATCAAGCATGAAAGCATTCGGAGGCGCCCGAAAAGTGCATATGTTTCTAAACCTTAAATGAACTGGATGCCATAAATGAATACCATAGATGATAATCTCTTCACACCACTCTTATCGGACTAATTAAGAAATTCAGTTGCTTTTTTTTGATTTCGCAATCTAGTCAAAACAACTGGCTTCAATCTGGACGACCTTTTCAACTACCGTTGGTAGTCTTAATAAAATCACAATCTCAAAATAATAGATCAAATCACATGCAAACGATATCACACAGATAATAGATTTATGCCAAAAGAGAAAACTTATTTTAAATGAACTGCTCAGACAATAGTGAGACGGCTTAGTGCATGCAGACGGCAAGAAAAAATGAAATGCTGAAATAATATGTTAATAGAATAATAAATTTAATTTGAATAATAATTAATTTAATTAAGTAATTAATTAATTAATTTAATTTAATTTAAGTAATAAATAAATGCATGAAAATTGAAAATGAAAATTTCTCTGCCGTCTCCTAAACATAAGAGCATGAATATATATAAATATATCCTTGACATTCTCAATATTATCTGAAGAGTTCGATTTGCAGTTTTACAATCTTTAGGTATTATTTCACTGTTTATCGTTCGCATGAGCGTTTTCCTGTTCCTGTTGATCTGATTTTTATTTTTTTTACCATGGTACAACACGATGCTCGATAACTGACCATGAATTTTTGTTACACATTTTCCTATACATGTATGTCATGTAATTCCATTGCTGAAGACGACCGGCAGTGTTAGAAGGGACCCTTCATAAGCGAGCTGTTTTGACGCAAATCGCGACTTCACCAAGTTGGACTCCCCTATATATAAACAAATAAAATTCAAGGTCCATCACTACAAACAAAGAAATTCATTCTGAACATGAGACAATGTAATGACTGAAATCAGGCATAAGTCATTCCTTTCTAACCCGGTCCGTGTTCCAGAAATTAAGTTTATCACAGAACATAAACAAATAGTCATAGACAGACAGACTTCAATTCCGAATATATACATAATTAAGTCAATTAAATATGGCTACAAATAACAATAACAAATAATCATGTCATGCAATATCTCCGTAACAGCATGCTATGATATTTCCGCTAGATAAGCACATAACATTTGTGATGCATGTCAATAATCTGGAATTCTGCAAACAGATTACCCGATAAGCCGGATTTCTATTCCTTTAATCAGACATCATGTCTCAACTAAGTATCAAGTAAACTCAATCAAGTCGTTCTCTCAATGCGGAATATGATACAATGAACAGTCATATAATGCAGAAAATAATGTATTAATGCTTGATCATCAAAAGTTTTAGACTTGCCAAATTCACGTCCACTTTCAAAACTTCAAGCATTTTCAGCTGTGTGAATACTTCCGGCCGAAATTCGTGCCGTCAACAAGAAATTCGTGCCTATCAACAAGCAAGGACAAGGATAATGCATCATTTAGAAGTGAAATTCATTTCCATCAATTTAAAATGTCATTCAACTTAATAATTCTGGTTTTGCGTGTGAAACTACACGAGCGCATGTACGATAATTTTGAAAAATCAATCAAGTTGTTCGCTTTCTCACTGCTTTCACTCACTTACATAATTGATAGCATCGTCAAATCACTACTTTTGACGTAAATGCATGGAAATTGCTTAAATTGTTTATACAGTCGACATTTAATCTAACACAGTTGCATTAAATTTTGCTTATTTTTGTTATATTTTCTTTTGATATACAAACTTTTGTTGTAAATACATAGAAGCACAAGCAAAAATTTGCAGCGTCCATTATTTTGAGCGGTCTGCTATGATGATGGCATAATGGGATGGTATTTATACTCGTTTGTAAACTTTATCAATAAGCAAATATGTATTCTTGTTATTAATATTTCACATTAGCGATACGCGCCAAGTATTCATCCTATTCAATTCTTATCTTGCTTCTTCCATATGGCGCTTTGAAAGTGACGCCTTATCTTGGATATAGGCACGCGGTCCGTCTCAAACTTTGTTTGCCGACAACTTAGTAAAGATATTCATCATTTCTGTCTAACTGGAGCTCATTCTTCAACTCTCGACCAATGTTTGAAGCGCTAGCTCGCACATGTACGAGAGGTAATAGGGAAGAACAGGCAAGCAATGCTGAGTTGTCTTCATCTCAGAGTGCCGTCATCTTCTACTGAAACATCATGAATCGGTGACCAACTACTTCTCAGAGGCTCTCTATGGCCTCTCACCGTCCTAATCACTTCGTCATGCGTTTCTTTAGTCGATATTTCTCTTGTTTCAGTTGTGATCTACGTTTTCATCTCGATCCGGGAAGTCCTACCGCCGATCATCTCTTTCTTGAACATAATGATGACGGGTGAGTGTCATCCTGGAACTTAACCGCGCTCCTTGCGTTTCCAAATTACAATGCATGTTGTAGGCAAGAAGATTGGCCGCCAAACGACGATCCTGAAGAGCCTTTTCTGTCTAAGACCAAATATTATCGTGACATGGAGGCAGAGGATGATAAAGCGCATCAGGATCAAACGCGTTCCTTGTGAGTGAATGAGTGGAAAATTCGAGATATTTCATCTATTATATGTCACTTTCATAACTGAAGCTTAAGGGTAACGCCACGTGACGAGCTTTTGAGCTGCGCTGTAGCCTCGCTGTGAAAATGCTTGCATGTGTTTCAATCGGAGTGGCCACACTAGTAGCTCCAGCTGCGCTATGGCAGCTTGTCACAGCTCGCTTCGAGCTGCGGTAATTTTTTCTAAAAGCTCGAGCGGTAGGATGATCTATTTTTAGAACTAACGTAGTAAACCAACAATTCTAACGAGTGGCGAACGGTAATCAAGCTGTACGGCTCATTATGTGGCCGCGTAACTCTCACAGTTCAAAACTTGACAAAGCTATAGATCGTTGCTAGCTTTAAAGCGCGGCTCGTCATGTGGCCTTACCCTTAAAATTCAATTTATGCCGCTCTGCGATTTTCGTCCTTTGTCCCTCGTAATGCGGAAGCTAGGCAAGAGTGTATACGCATTTCTATAACATTTTTGGCACTCGGAATCTGCTTTTAGAAATTGAAGGGCATATTGCAGGAGCGCACGTATCAAAGTTAAAATATCGAGCCATACAGCAGTGGTTTGAACTAGGCAATGCCTACTCAATGCCATTTAGATTTCGGTTCAACCCCCACATCAATTGCTTAATGCAGATAATGACATGTATTATTACATACTTTAGAAAGTTGCAGCTTGTTTCATCCAAATATATTCTCGGTAACTGGTATCAACAAAAAATAGGAGCTGCTGCAGTAGCTGATTGGCCCATATTCAAGACTCATCGATGATCAAAATCTATTTTAGCTTTGCTTTGGATGATAACTGATTCATGACCATTTGCATGCACAGTAGTCTTATTGTACAGTGTTGGTTCTGCGTCAGGAGACATTGGCATAAGCATATGACGGATCAAACTTACCACATGCACTTTTAAAATTGTTTCACTCTGTATTTTTGATAGGCCCTCAACACATGGCACTACATGATAAAAGCATTTCAAGTAAACCTAGACCACATGGAAGTAAGCTGTCTCACTGACTGTGCTTCCAAGGATTATATTTATTTACATAAATACCTTGCGCTACACACGCTACTTACTCTACACATTTGGATAGAATTATGAAATATGGTTCAAGTAACAATAGAGCAGACGTCTTAGGTATTTAGCGTAACTGGAAAGTTTATCCAGCTATATGCATGTAATCCGGTTGAACATAAATGTCAGGGGAATGGAGTCTGGGGGAGATTTGTTGGTGGGTTGGTCCACTTTCCGCAATGGATAATAGCTGTCTTCATTGAGAGATAACTTTATTATGTAGTTGAACAGTTGACTAGACCGTGGAGATGAGTTTGATAAAGCACAACAGTTAAAGTAAAGCTCAAAGACTTTTTTAATTTAGACAGATTTTATGAAGCAAATTAAAAATAAGCTGAGATAAATAAGTTCTAAGGGGAAAATGAACTGTATCGATTCTCGTGATAACGATTATGGAACGTTCTGCTGCCTTGACTAATACAAAATGCACTACAAAGTTTACATTTAAATCTGTAGACTGTAAAACAACAGATCTGTAAACTGTAGCACAATATGAACTAGTCGGTGAAGCATTGCAGATTTGACGGCCTAACTATTTTTCGATCTTATCCATTGGTTTGATAGCGCAATACTTGGAAAACTTGCTTTGTCTAGTTGTCAACATTATATTCAAGTTGCATTTTTTAATCAAAAATGCAACTTCATATCGGCTTTATCGATAACCTAATGAATTTTGATTTCAGATAAGCACATTCTTTCTTTTTGGGAGATTTTTCCTTACGTATACGCTTACTGTTAGGCAGTTATACCACTTCCATTCGAAATAATCAATAAATTCAATTTTCATGTAATTCCTCCAAAAACTTGTTTTCGTTTTCTTCATTACTGCACCTACGTTTTACGTAGTTAATACTATTGGTTAGAAGTTAGTTAGGTGGTTTTTAACAAAGTTATCTTTATTCAACGGCATATTTGAATGCTGCTACCTTTGAGTGCCACCTGCAGTTTACCATTTCATTTTCAATAGAAATTACAATGTCTAAGAACCTCAGTTGCTCACCTTTTGGAATTTCTAATCAAGAGCATTCGCTTGATTATCTATTCTTTTAGTTTTTGAATTTTCTGGCGGTCTGTATGTGGCTGCGCAATTTAGGACTTTCTCTGTTTGTAAAGAAATTTCATCCTCTTTCATTATGAATATGATTATTTTGTTTATTTTATCAGTTTTACTATTGTGGAGTTTTCTTTATACAAATGTTTTGTTTACAATATTGCTAATATTTTGCAAAGACTTTGATGTCTTAGAATTAGGGGAGAGTGGGGCAGAACGGAACACTTAACGTGAAATAGCTCCTGCTTTGATTATTCTTACTTTATTTTTGTTGTCAATTGTAGGCATTATTGCTTGTAGCTGTATAATGCAGAAGCAAGCAAGAATGCTGCCTAAACATGGGTACTATAGGTGAAAATGCCAGAAATCGTAGAACTGACAACTGTTCCGCTCTGCCACATATGGTGGGGCAAAACGGAACATCGTGTGGGGCAAAACGGAACACTATGGAGCAGAACGGAAAGCGATAATTGTTTCGGTTTGAATGGTCCAAATGGACCTAATTTGTCATATAGGCCTGTATGATGCACTATCTATCATGTTTTAAGCTTTACCCTACTCACTTCATTAATTATTTCAATGCCTATCCTAGTTTTTTCAAAAGTTAGGCCTAACTAGATACCCGATAGGCCTAATCATTAATGAAAGACGTGATAGAATGGGCAAAGTGCCTATCAGAATCATTCAAATGTCATGCCGGCTATTGATTTGGTCATTCTAATTCTTAAGTTATATGCGCCTACGACGAACTTCACTTAGCCCTACATGTAGGCCTAAAAGCCATTTTTGAGCTAGTCCTAGATGAGTTTTTTATGCAATTCATTTCCAAACCTGTTTCAAAGCTGAGAACTAATAGAGCAAAACAAAACTTTATTTGACCAAATACCGTCAAATCACGCTAACAATCTCGAACATCAAGATAACCGATCAACGTCGCAGCAAGCCATCATTCACAACAATCCACATTACAAAGATTTCAACAGACATGTCTGGCAGAGACTGTTACCAAAACATTCCTCACAAACCCATTTACAACATTCAGTACACAGAAACCAGTCAAGACCGGTAGATGAATAGTAGGGCAAATCACACACCGGACAACTTGTCTTCGCTGTCTGTTTCTTGTCTCCCCTCGGCTTCCATCCACAGTAAGCAGAGTAAGTTGGGACCACTGCTGAAGGGGCGGCAGACCTTGTTGCAGAAGGTGCAGGGACGGCAGAGCTGGTTGGAGCAGGTGTTGATGAATCATTCTGAGTTCCCTCTCCTGTCGCAGATTGCTCTGAAACATAGAATATCATATCTTGTTCAGGCATGAAGACCACACCAAACTATACATGTACAATTGTACATACACGTAGGCTACATGTAGTGCAGATAAACTCTGGAACTTACCTATGCTTATTTCAGTCAGCAGGCTGGCACTTTGAATCCTTCGCTTTCTCCTATTAGTGTTGGGCAAGGTGCGCGTAACCCGTGGTGCAGGAGAGAGTCGCTTCAGAGTTGTTGAAAAATCATGACTCGACGGACTAACACCCAAAGAAATGGGAGACCTTGTGGCCGGTGCGGAGGCGGCGGAGCTGGCTGGGGCCGGTGCGGAGGCGGATTCACTGCCGTAATTGGGTGTCAAATCGATTATCTCTATCTCCGGTAAATGCACCAAGGATGGAGCGAAGTCTTCGTGTGTAAACACATCCGGGTTGAATGGATAGATTCCTGTGCAAGCGAATCCCGTTATGCATTTCTGTATCGTTGCAGTTGAATGATACGCATTGCTGAAGATTTCACTGATTTCATACATTGTTATACGCTTACCGGGGTGATTGAGCAGCCACTTGTCAGCCAGCCTCTATGTTGTAATTTTATTTTAAGGAGCCGTAGAAGACCCGGTCCAGTGGTTGAATTTTGTGAGTACAGTGAGGAGGCAAGCAGATGACTTCACAATAGTTCTTTCTTGCTAGCTCTATGAACTCCAAGGATTTGTGACTCACGTGACCGTCAAGAATTATCAGTTGTTTGTTGTTGGCAGAAGGGTTGGCGAAGTCAATGAATTGCTTCATCCATTTGAGGAAGATTTCCTGTGTGATCCAACCATTGTCTGACACCTCCATGACACTATTCGCGGGTGCTCCTTTCAGCAATATTTCATTTTTCCTTTTTCGCGGAAATATCAGCAGAGGGGGGATATACGTCCCAGCAGCATTCATGGCGCACACCACCGTGACAGTCTGACCCTTCTCAGCACTCGTTATTTTCGCCACTTGCTTTACCCCTCCCCTCTTTTTGCAATGATCTTGTTGGGCGTTTGGACATTGGTAAGTCCGCTTTCATCCACGTTCCAAATTTGATGGGGTCCGTATCCATGTAGATCAAGGCATGTTCTCAATATCTTGAAAAATTTATCAACTTGAATAGGATTAAAGCCGGCTGCTCGCGCCACACTGGTTGGCTCAGGCTTTCTGATGACAAGTTCATTTCTCCTCATAAACGACGACACCCAGTTCTTTCCGGCACATCCTTGCTCGTCGTTGAAGGGATGTGGCAGATTTAAGATTCTGCCAATTCGTAAGCAATACGTCGAACATCTTTAGTTGACAGGCCATAAAACTGCTCATTGAGACACAAAAGATGCTGCACCAAAATTCCTTCGAATTCACAGTTGAACACAGGCTGATATCGTCCCATTTGTTGAACGGGTCCTTGTAAGTGTCTATGCAGCGTTGCAATGGGAATCCCATAGGTATTCGAAGCTTGTCTCATTGTCATTTTTTTGGTCGCATAATCGGTCGCAAGCTTCATGGACTTTTCGCTCCATTTTCCGCGACTCGTTCTTCTTATGTAATTTCGCACCATTACAACACGTCGAAACGATGAATGAATATTGCTTTGCTGTATTGCTTCGCTTGTGTTATTGAATCCCTGTATTTCAATTCATTTTAAATTTGAAAAAAGTTTCTCGAATCATAGGTATCGAACAACATATCATAGAAATACTCTTCAGGTTGAAACGTGAACTATACAGTGTAGCTTACATTATGCAAAACATGCTATGAAGCAAGCATTGAAGTTTTATGTTGACTAAATGGCCTTGTTAATCAAATTACGAGGAATCATATCCGATTCCGAGCTTGCATAATTCTCTGCATGTAGAGTTTGTATGTAGCCTATGTACTTTCATTCACACACTGCCGCATCACGTGAAGAACTATAAACAAAATAACAGTATACCAGCAAGAAAGGGTGTGGAAGTGTAAAACACCGCGGGGCAGAACGGAACAGGTTGTTTCGTTCTGCCCCATTATCGATACTTTTTGTGATTTTTGAATTTTGACCAAACTCTTGCCTCCTCTTTGCTTTCTACACGATTAAAATGTCTTCATAATCACTACTTATAGGATCTGACATCAGGGATGCATCAAAATCCTTACAAAGTAGGCCTACCTACTTCCGTTATATTGGAAGATGCAAATGTTACATCAAAAGCCCCAAAATATTACTTTGGAGGCACAAACCTTGAATGCCCACATTATGATAAAATAGACGTGTTGAGTATATAAAAATCACTACCAGTATATATTACATTATAAACCGTGGTCCAGACAAGCAGACGATAAAAACAAAGAAATATCGAGTTGTTCCGTTCTGCCACACTCTCCCCTAATTTCTTTCTTTACAATAGTCATCGCTTCATGTTTGAATGCTTTTATATCATTTTATCCATCTTTCTGCATTTCGGAAGGAAGTTTGACAGAATTCCCTTCATGCGATGTACTAATGCTGTTCAAACCAGTAGGGCTCTGACTTATGTTGCTTTTCAGAAATGTTACTCCATTGCAAACAGTGAGTTTATTAACTCTTTTTCCACATCTTGTAAGAATTCGTCGTTAAGTAAATGTTCCTGTAAGTAAACGGTACTTTGTAGGGCTGCATCGAACCGCCGAACTTTTTATATCGAGACAAAATTAGAAAATGTTCTTTTAATAGAATGTTGGTGTTCTTAATTAGGTTTTCAAACATATTCTATATTATAGACTAAGCATTTGAATTTCCCTACGTGTATTACATTTGTGACTCCGTCATGTGGCATACTTTTTCACTCAAAGTACATAATAATACAAACTTCACACATTTTGTATTTATCGCCAGGTACATAGCAACATTAGCACACGTTATAATGCGATTCAGGGTACTTTACACGTGCAACTTTATTGCTAACTCTTTTCTATCCATGATAAGTCAGAAAAGAATGGGGAAATAATGGAAGCTTAGTATGCTGAATATTCTTCCAGTTGGGTTCAGTCATTGAGAAGTCATTATTTCGGAATTCTCCATCTGCTTCGCAGCAAAAATGCACGAGCTTTCGATGGTTCTCGGCGCAGCTCAAGGTCACATGATTAAGGTGAGAGCCATCGAAAGCTCGTCTATTTTTGCTGTGGAATAATCTGATGGAGAATTCTGAAATAATGACTTCTCAATGGAAGCGAAGGCATGCTTTCAAGAATCGTGCTTCGTGCGTCACCAGACAATATCAATTCAACCCTCAGAGACCTGAGGGGGGGTCTAGTGGACCCCGAAGCCATGTTTTTCTATTTTTCTTTTTGTGCTGAGGATATTGCAACCGCTCATGCCCATTTTTTATGCTCATCATTTTTGACAATGAATCGGCATGTGTTATTTCATTTCAATTGAATCAGTAGAAGTATGGTAGATAAGCCAAGGGGGTCCACCAAGGGTGTAGAAATTCCCATAAGAAAATTTTTGCTATCAGATGAAAAATAACTTAGTGCATATCCACGATGGTGCATGATGAGTGAAATCCATTTATTGAATGTTTACATCATGCTCGTGCATGTGTGTTACGTTAGAAGATTAGAGAATTATTTTGTTTTCGCACATGATCATGTATAACTAGTTGGCTTACATGAACAAATCAGCATAAATCAATGTTCAAAATGAATGCTATCATTATATTTTTATTTCAACACTAGAAATAGAGTGTTGCCAAAGTTTTCACATTATTAGTTGATGAGTTTGAGATCTCCACAGCTGTTTTGAGGATCTTGAAATACAGGAATTATGGCTCAGTTTAGGCCTATTTCCAATTGGTATGGAAAAAATTTCAAAAAATAGACAAATGTGAAGGTTATGCCGCATGGAATAAATCAGTTTCATTAAAATCAACTATTTGAGGTTTTATGGCGACAGCAAACATCGTAAAACCGACTTTTAGTACAACGGATACTGTGCTAAATGTTGCTGAATTATAAAAACACCACATTTTCGCATGTATTTACTGAGAAGGCTGAAAGACACTCAAAGGATTGGTTATATCGAGTTGCTACACGTAAACCTCATTGTTTATAAACTTTCCTAATGATTTGATATCGAATTAAGCAGGTAAACAAGGAGTTTGTAAAAGGGGTCACTGGACCCCCTCAGGTCTCAGAGGGTGTGAAAAAGCTGGGGTCTCAGAAGGTTAATGAATGGTGATGAAGAGAAATTCAGTGCCGTATTATCATGCGAGAGCAGAAACACCTCTCTTCTCACTTATTGTAGACGAGAGCGACTGTCTACCCAAAGGTTTCCGAAAACATAACACCGCTTATGTAAAAATATACACCAACTAAATTCCCTGGAACATGTTCTCGATTGCAGATTTAGATATTAACAATTAACACTGATTTCGCGATTTCAGAATTTCAGAGAACTGATGGAGCTTCATTATTCTATACGCTTTGATCGGAATATCAGTTGGCATATACCACAGTTAACGTATCTTCTACGGTGGCATTGCGTTGTAGCAGAAGTTCAATCGTATTAAGACTAGAAGGTCGTAACATCGCATTAAAGAATAGAATAGAATAAAGAATAAAAAAAAAAATAAAGAAATAATAAAGAATAAAGTTGTCGTGCGAATCGTTAGGAATCGCTAAGTCATGAATGCCAATTCGCTATTTGGACAATGTCCTAGAAATACTTGCAACGGCACATTTTGTCGATCTATTGTAGCCATAGAAATTGATGACAATAGTAATCTCTAGAATGTAAGTTAGGCTTCATGCTATACACAACAGTGGCACAAAAATCTCACGCGTTTCCGCTTAGATACACTTGTCAGCGGCTGTGTCATTGGATTAGCATCTGTCACATGTGTAAATCGAAGCTTTTTTTCATTGGTCATTCATGCCCCAACTTAGTGCCACCGGCTGTGCCGCGACCTTGAGTCAATTTCCATTCTAGTCAACTAGAGATAAACAATTTACTTCTATGATTGTAGCCCATCTCTTTTTCCATTGTTGCAGCCTGACTTTTCAAATCATTATCATTATCAAAATTAGTCACACATTTAACACGGTTAGCACGAAGATAATTTACAGCACATACAGTAATTGGAAATATTCATGAGAAAATGTTTGCTGCAATCAGTTTAAGCAATAATGACACAAAGTTCGGCCAGCTCGGTTCGATTAAGTTCGGCCGAACTTCCTGCAAGATTCTGTAGTGTGCCCTCGGCCGAAAGATTATGAAAAGTTTTGGGAAGTATCCCATCGGTCCCTTTAATCAGAAGCACGTTCTTTATTTTCAATGAGAGAACTCCAGAAGGATTCTTCGCAAGGACAAGGGAATGTGAGTCTTAAATCGACATTGCGGTGTCCCGTTAGCGCTTTCCACTTAATCCAGTGAGTGGCTTTGATCCTCTCATCTTCCTTTGTTGATTCCATCAGGAGACGCAATACTCGTTAGCATTTGTGTAGTTGACCAAACGACGGAAGATATTGGTAACAAATGGCGAAAAGTAAGCTCCCTTTATTTTACGGTCTATCTATATTAGACATCAACTTATGCAAAAGTTGACGACACTTCGGCGTCTCGTACATTTAGCAGTCGATAGAAAGTAAGTGGACCACACCTAGGCACTTAGTTTAATACTTAAGTTGACGCCGAAGTGCTGCCAGTTTTCGTGTAATTTGAGGTCTAGTAGAGCTCAACCATGAGGCAAAGGGGAGCTCGCTTTTTTGCTTTTGCCTTTCAATAATTATGATAATTCTGCCATTGACTGACATTTGGCGTCGCACGCAGTGTTGCTACTTAATAAAATAATTGCTGATGTCAATTTATTCTACTCGCACACATGCACCTTATGGATAAAAATCACACGGAGCTTGGACCAAAGATAGAATTCTGGAGTTTGTATTGCTCATTCTACTTAAGCCGACAGACTTCACCATGGTACTGTCATCAACAACCTGATCATGACAGATCTCCTGTGGAAGGTTCTGCGTTGGTTTATACATTTTCTTCAAGATCGAACACAGCAGGTGATAGTTGAAAGACCTATCAGTACTTTGATGCCTATAAGCTCTAGGATTCAACAGGGTCGTAGACTGACTCCCTGCATCTTTTGTATTCAAGTTGGCTCCATAAAATGCCGCTTGGAATCATCTCGCAAATTTAAATGCGCGGACGTTCTGGGGTATTCTCCTTCAAGTTTCGAAGATCGAAGACATAAACAGGGGTACAGTAGCAGAATGTAAGAATATGGAAAATTGGTATGCTCTAAATGTACTGAAAATGAATAGTCAGAAAACAAATTTAATGTTTTCCGATCGAAGAGTTCAAATTCCTACCAGAACGAACTTGATTCTTAATATCAGAGCTTGGTTGTAACTGATGAGCATAAGATTTTGTGAATTTATTTCCAAAACGACTGCAAATGAATATCGACAAAATTTGCAAGACAGCATCCAGAAACATCTACATTCTCGAGCAATTCAAGCATTGTGGTGTAAGCTAAGAAAATATGAAAATGTTTTATTGCTTCATTATTCACAGCATTTGGAATGTAATAATTCAATTTTTGTTGGTGTTTCGAAGAGAGATGCAAATAAGCTGGATCGTGAACAAAGCGGATATCATCGGATCATATGCAATTTCGAATGTGAATGTAGTGCATCACCCTCCTTGTCCGAACGTTGAGAAAAGGCAGCTCTGAGATTATTCACTCAAATGCTATAACCCGATAATTGCTTCACAAGCTGATGCCGAATGCTCCTAATCAGAACGCATTGTTCGAGATTGTTTGACGCGCTATAGATGTCTTCAACTGACACACGGATACCTTAACCACTGACTTTAAAACTTTCATTTATTGATTTGTCGAACGATCATCATTTGCACAATATATACATTCATAATTATCATGGTTATTATCAAGATCAGTCGCAACCATCAATGGGTCGTGCAGTGTCTTTCATGTTTCATAGACTAGCGGTTCGCCAAAGCATTTCACTTCGACACTATGGAATCATAAGTTGAGAGATACGGTAAATTAGTGTGATATAATGTACATTATGCGCTTCTGATAAGTGTTGATGAAAGTTTTAGTAGTGATAAATCAATGCTGAACTTTGATGTAATAGATTCATTATAGAATGTATTTCATGAAGACTTATATTAATTGACATCTCATATCTCAACCTGCTTGTATCGCCAACATGCTCTCATGAGTGGAAGGCTGCTTGTGTTACAAATCTTGAAAGTCATATTCTGTTGTCAGAGACGTATGTCGAACATCTATGCTTGTCTTAAATTCATTTACACTAACAAAAGTCTTTAGTAGTACATTGTATTATCTAATGTGTATTTGGAATCCGAGAATGCGCTTGCCTGTTGGTGCCAATTAATAACAGTGGACTTCAATTTGGCTCCAAATAGGTCTAACCAAATAACTCACCTATCATTCATTGGAATAAGGGAGTTAGAGACCATGCAGACTGTTTACTAGAGAAAACGTGTGTTCGTATTGGCACGGTTATATGTGCCTACATAAAGTGCATGTAGATATACCTCTATTCATTATCATAGAATTCATACATGAAGCAAACGAACAGCTTGGCGGATGTACATGTAGATGGTAGATAATACAAGTCCGACTGTGTGTCGATAAAAGCGCGAACATCTATAATTGCAGATGTAAGTTTCACTCACTGTCGATCAATGAGTAGCTGTTTTCTTCATAACCGTCACTCGACCCTAGAGAGTCAGCGTCTAGATTCAACGTCTCAGCAGTAATAAAGAATTACTTCGACGATCAATATCTCGATCACACGCTAAATTCCTCGTTTCATCGCTGGTGTTCCAACTTATTGACTTCTGCGCTGCTGCCCTTGCGGGACTTCCGAAAACCCAAGTTCAGCGTCTTCAATCTGTGGTAAATGCATCGGCAAGATTAGTCGGCAATCTTCCTCGCTTCTGCCATGTCTCTGACTTTATTCGTTAACTCAAATGGCCATCAGCACAGGACAAAATTGACCAACGACTGGCAATTTTAGTATTCAAATGCCTGCACGATCTCGCGCTAGACTATCTTTGTGCGCTCTTAACTCCAGTTAGTGAATTACCGAATCGCTCCCATCTTCTCTCGGCCTCATCGAATAACCTACTGATTCCCAGATTCCGCCTTTCCAGTGTTAAGAAGAAACACTTTTCATCAACAGCAGCTCACGTCTGGAACTGGTTGCCAACTTCGTATGCTAATCTTCTCACTTTTCAAGATAGCACTCAAGAAACTTTTTTATGCATGAATGATTTATGTTAGTATAACATTTTAACTTTGCATGTTTTATTAATTGTTGAAAAGACCTTGAAACCTTGTGGAGAAATGTCTTCGTCTAATAAAATTCGTGATCATCATCATCATCATCTTCGACATACATGTCTAGCGGCAGAATTCCCATTTACGTTGGTACACTGATTACAATGCTAAATGAAGAGCAACTTTCAAAATGATTCAAAATCCTCTCTGAACTATCTGGCCGAGAACACATTTGGCACATTTTAAAGCCTAGCTCCTAGAGACAAACCCATAGGCTTCTATGAACTTGGAGAAGCACAGCGGTTATTACTATAACAAATGAAACTAATTCTGCCTTAATTTGTAATCCGTTTGTATCATCGGCATGGCTGAGTAAAGAAATGCGCTTGTCTCCAGTATCCAATTTTATCAACTCTTTGTCATGTGAGTGCGGTCGGGTTCGGGTCACCGTGGCACTGCACGCCTATCTCTATCTCTCTCCCCCTTTGAAATATTTTAATTCATTCATTTACTCAAAATGCGTTGAAGGAAATCAGGATTGTTTGGTCACATTGAACATTAATCGTGTGGAGAAGTTAACAGTAGTTAGTTCAATGAGTTTCAAGCTTAATGGCTACAGACTTGTCAATTTAGTAAGCAGCAACAAATAATTGCTTGTTGAGGTAGTTTTGATTGCTCATTTAAAATCAAATCATTGCCAGAAATCGAATGTTAAATATTTCACTTGCGCAAAGGATTTTGACATTAATAATGGCTTGAATCTAAATATGAGTCGTTGCCATTCTCAAAAGACCATGCAAACATAGCCATTTTCATTTTTGCTCTGGCTATTGCGGTCGGGGCGAGGTTATCACTCACGTGGTTTTGAATTTATATTATTTAGCATGCGCATATTATAAACAATGCATGGGCAAATATTGCAAAAGGTAATGACTTTATGAAATCCTTTATAAATTATTTGATGCTTAAATACTTAATTTTGTTACTTCACTTCACCGGCATAATCTTCGTTAATCATTTTATCACTAACAAGTTACTTGTCGAAAAATCAGACATCAAAGGTCATATTGCCTGTAGCCCACGAGTGTTTATAAGTCAGCGCATATTATACGGTGGAATTTCATATATCTTTTTGCTTCTCTCAGGATGCTGATCTTTTATTGAATTGAATTACATGTAGATCGTATCTTTATTGGTTTTTTCGCATAGATATTGCTTAAGATTTTTCAAATAAATCAAATCTACCTTTGTCTATATATTCCCTACAATTTGTAGTCATGAGAAAATGACCCGACTGCCACGCACGTGGCAGAGGTAGAAGCTTTGAATTAATGTGTTTAGACGTAGACTCAGATGAATATCACCCAGACTTTCTGAATCATTCAATCAATGTTTGCGAGCGACTGTTTACGATGAATTTGAATAATGTTGACCAATTTGAAGATGATAATGGAATTGTGTCTTGAGATTCTTGATGACAAACAATTGAATAGGATCTATCAGATGAGGATAAAAGTTATGAATGACAGGTCGTTTATGTCTGAGTATGATTGGATGAAAAACTGATTTTCTGCTGAAGTTGCGACTAGTGGATTACATGAAGTCGGACATGCTCATCATCACTTTCCATTCATTTGAATACAAAGTATGCATCCACAAATCTCTGCCAGCGATCGAACTGTGTATTTGTCTTTTTCAGGTCAAGAGATTAGAATGCGGTGACCATGATTTTTCTTTCATTTTTGTCAATTGCATGATGCGTGCAGTTTAATTACTTAGCTAATATGAACATTGCATTTCACTTAGTATCATGCTAATTTAGACTGTTGAAATAATGAATGAAATGCGTGGTCCACTTGGCACAGTGGTTAAGTGCTTGGCCCAGCGATCTTTCGGTACAGAGGTCGAGCATTGAAAGACGCTCCACATAAGTTTGACTATGTCAGCACCGTCCAAGGCCCCAGTATGGGGGAGTAGTGACGTTAAAGCTTCATTCTAAAATTGACGATGTCGCTGCTTTTCAGAGGTAAAACAATTTCTTAAATTGATGGCGTCAACGTACAACACTGGCATGAAGCACACACGCGTCATACTCACACTGCACTGCCGGCTTCGCGACAAGATTCTATTCCACTGTCTGACTCGGTCTGCGGCGTCATCGAATATCCGACAAATGCTATGATTGACAGGAGGACAAATTAGTTACTATTAAACAGGCGACAGCTTATTTGATGCGATTCACGAACATCCTAAGCAAATTCTTTGTACTGTAAACAACATTGATCAATTAATTATGACTGTGTGCGGTCCGATTCTACAATGAGCAATTAGCTCTTCAGACTGCAGACCAACGGCATCAACGCATGTTGCAAGTTGCAACTGTTAGTCGACTTTGCAGTTAAATTTGATAGGAATGACGAAAGAAAATTCTAAATTTTCCGTTGTGCAACGATAAATGAAATGGTCTGTATAATATTAACTCGAATGAAAGATGTTTGTCTTTTGATGTAACAAAACCTGTTCACCAGCATACCTGTCTCTGAAACAAACGACCTTATCTGCAACGTTTTGTATAGAGAAGACCGGCTGCCTCCCAAGTTACATGGTAACCCTCTTTCAGAGGATAACTATCGATAATTACTCACCATCTTGAGTAAGGACATCGCATTTGTTTTTGATGGCAAAATGCATCGTCAACACGACGGCCTCGCAATGTGATCACCGTTAAGTGGATCATTCTGTGAAATCTTCATGCAGTCGATCGAGAAAAACATGTTATAGTCCAACACAATCCTATGTATTTCAGTGGTAAAATTGTGACTATTTTGTTGAACTGGTTATTATAGAAATCATCTACAGATCATGATCTTTCAAATGAGTTATCATTCATTGATCAGAGATGAAGTAAAGTGTACAAACAGCCACTTTTTCGTTGGTTGTAACTGCAAATTTTAACACTTTAACGAAAGTCTGTTGTTTGTACTTTTACTTCATCTCTGTCACTGAATGATATGTACTATGCTATGTGAAAGTTTTATGTACTACCTCGTTCCCTGCACAACTTCACGCTAGCTCCCGGACTATTATCCGAATTGAACAGTTTGAAGTAGTGGATGTTACCTTCATTTTTACTGATGAAGACTCTTGTGACGAATTGTTTCGGAAATTCAATGCTCAGCATCCATCGTTAGGATTCACTCGTGAATCTGCCCATCGCTTCCTTGATGTCAAGGTTCACGTTGAAGGAGGTGCTGTGTTCACTTCAATCTATCGCAAAAACACTTACATCTCTTTACAACAATTTTTATTTTTTCTTCATTCTCATCTCGAAGACTCAAATTAAATCTAGTGTCATCGTCCTTTTACCGAGCAAGCGCTCTATACTCACCCCAACATCTTGACAAGGATATACAACATCTTACGCATGTATTGAAAAGCATTGGATATCCACAGTAGTTCATTGATAGGCAATCAAAGCTTTCTTATCAAAAGTTCGTGACCGTTGAGAAGAAGAAATTCTACTTCAACATACGTTACCATGGTCATCAAAGTGAAGTTATCGACAAAAATATTCGGAAGGATATTGAGCGATCCTATTACCAGTTGAAGGCGATTATCCAAGATCCTTATGCCCTGATGCAGTCAAAGATATACATGTAGTTCCTCAAGCCCATAAACGTGTGATTGTTTATGAATTCAAATGTCCTAGCGGAGCGAGGTACGTGGGGAAAAGTGAGCGATGTCTGACCACGCGTGAGAAGGAGCGTCTACCGAAATGGTTTCTTTTGTCAAACGTAAGACCTAAGTCTAAGAATCCACCCAACTCCGCCATCTCAAGACATTTATGTGACTGCCCAAAGAAGGTGAACGTGTTTAATGAGCATGACAATGAACTTCGGGTATTTTAGCAAGCAAAGAACGCTATGATCCTTGCGATCTGTGAAAATGTGTCGAGCCGACATTTGAAACCAGTTCCACGTCTTCAAAAGGATCGATTATTTTTCCTTCGTCTTTGATAACTTTTATTCATTTGATTTATTCTCTTTATTGACTTTACTAACGTATAACTTCACTGTCTCCTATTTGTTAGTAGTGTTTAAGATCGTCTATTTCTATGTGTCATTCAAGCTAAACGCGCTAACTACATGACGTGATCAACCATGTAACTGTTGTGACATTGAACCTGCGCACAGAGTTGTATTTATGTCTTTATGTCATGAAGTGTCTAGAAATCATTCACTTGTTGCACATACCCAGGAACATAGAAATGTAGAATGGAAGTTGAGTTTCATATAATGCACAATTGTGGCACATAAATCGCACGCATTTTCACTTAGATACACTTGCCAACGACTGTGTCATTGGATTAGAATCAGTCACATGCGTTAATCTGAGCTTTTTATTGGTCATTTATGCCCCAATTTAGTTCCGCCGGCTGTGCCGCGACCTTGAGTCAATTTCTATTCCAGAGCGGACCACCTAAATAAATCACCTAAAGAACGGAACACCTAAATTTCTCTGAAATTCATTCGATTCTCATGTCTTCCAATCGTGTCGTACAACAACGCGCCATACATCATTCGAGAGCTTGCATTCTCAGTTTTAAAATAAGCTGTGATAGACTTGCATGCGTTATTGTATTTCCTGAGCAGTGCTCAAAATATGAAAATCGCTCAATTTATAAATCACAATTTTTAGTTAGTATGATACAGACAGGTATGGGGAGAACGAACATTTTCTGAACCTTCTTTTGATATACAGATCATTAAAATCGGTGAACTATGAAAAAATAGTGATATCGTGAAGTTATCACAAAATCTTTTTTCGACTGAAAATTTCAAATTCTCATTTTTCAATTAGACATATTCATGTTTGGTAACTTCAGAATCCCTGCGATGTAGGGAGTACGAATATACAGGTTTTATTCAAATAAGTTCAATACAGTGTAGTTCTTTTTCAAACTTCAACATTTCTTATCATTGCGGCTAAAGTGCATAAACAACATGTAGGTTGAACGAAGGTTCAAAACAAAACAATTAGCGAAGGCATGTCATTGTTCTTTCAGCGAGTCTGCAGATTCTTTACCAGATTCTTAGATTAGATGCACTTTACAGACAATGAGAAGAAATATTGAAGAAGTTTGAAAAAGAACTATTGAACTTATTTGAATAGAACTAACATATTCGCACTCCTTACATCGCAAGGATTCTGAAGATGCCAAACATTAACATCTTTCGATGAAAAATACGTAACTTGTCTTGATCATTTTGCTTATTTTCTATGCTTTTCTTTCCTGTGAATAATCTGCTGTTCATAGACTTTTACTTATTTCTTTAATTTCAGTAGTGTGTCTTAACTTCTTGATTTTATACAGTTAACGAATTTTTGATGCTTTCTCTGCCTCATGAACTGTATTTGTCTTCGATTTGTGTCAAAGTTTTCATTATGCGTGATCATGGCAGCGTAGCTGCAGGAAATGCATCGCACTCTTTTGGAATTTGAACTTTTTTGATATTCAGCTTACCACCAAAAAAGCTATCCTCCTCTCCACATATTCACAATGAACATCTTTGATTGAAAAAGTGAGAACATAGGATTTTCAACCAAAAGAGCCACGATTTTGTGATAACTTTACGACATCGCTAATTCTTTCCTAGTTCACCGATTTTGATTACCAGGATATCAAAAGAAGGTTCAGAAAATGCTCATTCTCCCCGTGCCTGATTTTGTATCATGCCACCATGTTTTCTAATAGAAAAACTGTGATTTGCAAATTGAACGATTTTCATATTTTGAGCACTGCTCAGCAAATACAATAACGGATGCAAGTCTATCATAGCTTATTTTAAAACTGAGAATGCAAGCTCTCGATTGATGTATGGCACGTTGTTGTGCGACGCGACTGGAAGACATAAAAATCGATTGAATTTCAGCGAAATTTAGGTGGTCCGTTTTTTATGATCAGGCCTGTAGTCAACCTCAGATAAAAAGTTTATCTCCATGCTCAGAGAACAAGCGTGGCTATATGAAAGCACCTGAAGTTTTAATTTTAAAGTCTACATTTATTCATCAAAGACGTGCTGCAGATGTTAAATACATGCTTTCCCGCCAGTTCTGATGATAAAGAAAACTTCTCTATTTCAGACCTACGACTGAGGATACAAGTATTTCTGTAAAGTTAATAAAGGGTCGCCCAATTTGATTTCGTTTTAACGATAACAAACAGAGTCTGCCGAAAGCGGTTACATAAGTTATTTAAAATTCTAGTCGAATCGGGATTCCTCTCTCTTAATTTGAATGAAGCGTGTTATAGCATCCATTATTCACGTCGGTTTAACTTTGATAGAAACAGCAGTAAATACGTATCTGAATAGTTTCTGTTTCTGCCGTTTCGTTGAACAAATCAAGGCATCATTAGACGGGAAGGCATTAAACAGATGAAAACATAATTACGATTTTACTCCCAAAAGCTAATGTTTGGCCTAGGAGCCCTTTCTTCCAGTATAAGACGATCCCCAAAGTCATCTGAGGCATTGTTTATAAAACGCTTACCAGCAGATAGACTTATCAACGGATATAAAGGCTTTGACCTTCCAAATTTTCTTTCCTGACTTTCCTTTTCTGCCATTTTTTTATATTTATCTTTTTACTTACTTATCAATGTTTTTACAATGTTCTACGAGTATGTTGTAGCAAAGCTTTACGATTTTCCTAGTGAGTCTTTATTTGTCCTATTCTACCTTGTTATTTCAAATTTCAATTATACTCTTTTAATCCAGTCATCACAACATTCTTGACAAAGGAAGAAGCGAAAATTTGGGTAAAATATTTGAGTTTTACTTCATCTTATTACGGAAGAAAGGGTTCCTAGGCCAAGTATTAGCTTTTTAACTACAGGTCCGCAATGGCCAGCAAAATTTGCAAAACATGATTTCTCTCTCATTACTTTTCTTGCTTGCTGCCGCCACCATTAATTGCAAGAAGTTCTAAAGACTAATCCAGAAAATGCAAGAGCGCCACTTTCTTAATGACAATGCAAAAACTGTTGCTCTAAATATTTTCTCTGAATGGGTTTTCAATAGAGCTGTGCGTTTCCCCCCAGTAATCGGGCCGATGCACCTTAATGTGTTAATTTTCACCATTTGCATTTTTTGCTGTGTTATTTTGATTACAATTAATTAATTAATTTTATCTTACATCTTTGTTACAGAAAATAGGGAGGGAAAAGATTTAGATCATACAGCATAATTAATTCAACTAAGGGAACATCTTTCATTTCTAGCCTACTTTCTGATTCCGGATTTTTGATTTTCATGAAAATGAAGCCTTATGAAAATCACGCGTATACCATAAAGTAATGGATGGATGCATTCCCGGATGTTGTCAGGTGTTGTAGTTTCTTAGCATTTTTTGTTCTTTACATTTCTCCTTTTCATTCAAGGGTGTGCCACAGTGGTTAAGTGCCTGGCCTAGCGATCTTTCGATCCAGAGGTCGTTCCCCAAAAGTGTCATTGGAAGTCGTCAGGAAGGGCATCCTGACTAAAAGTACCACAATGCTCCAGATATAATTCTGACTGTGTCAGCACCGTCCAAGCCTCCAGTATGGGGAGTGGTAACGTTAAACCATTAATTCATTCAGTTGTAAAGAATTCGACTGGAACCATCAAGTAGACGAACGGGTTAAGTAAGATCAGAGTCATTTCCAAGTAGTCAAGGACTAACTCGCCTCTATCACACGTGCATTCGGAGCATTTTTGAGTACGCATCCCCAGCGTGGTTCTTATTTACGTCGAAGATGTTGCAGCTGATCATCGAGAGAGTGGAGAAAATTTGCTCTTAAAGTCATTCATCCTGCTTTGTCCTACGATGAGGCTCTTGAACTGACCAAAACACCTCAAATTATCACTTCTTATCAATCTTCTAGATGAATATTTGAATTTTTTGTGTAATTTGCATTCAAGTTCTAGAAAATATTAGCATTGATAATGAAAGACAATGATTGCACCATCAAATTTTTTAGGAATTGATTAATTTTCGGAGGACAATCTATAGTGCGAAACAACAGGTTTTTCTTTCATGAACTAATTAGTGCTTCTGATGACCTTTTTATTTTTTTTCGGTGCACCGGTGCGAACAAAGGCGACCAGCGCACATCCCTTCCATCTGAGCTGTTGTCACCGGACTAAAGCAGAAGAGAAAATGGCTGTGTCGACGAGAAAGCAAATAACGGTTAATTCTAGAATGAGACGAAACATGTACAGTCTTCCAAAAGCGTAAAAGCGTTTATTTTCAAGCTCGTCAGCACTTCAAACTAAAACCGCCCAATTTGATATTGAATGTGGGAATTTTTCACTTGCGCCCATTGTTGTGCGCTGGAAGAAATCATGTATCTACATCATCCATTGTTAAGTAATGACACGTCAATTTCATTTCCGCCGGAATGGATCGTTTGTGAGGTGGATACGAACCATTCAATGATTCGTTTCCATGATAAGTTTTATTCAATCTACCCGAGCATATATCACACATATTTGCAAGCAGGTCGGACGAGCCACGGGACATCTCATATGTCTGTATTACAGAGATGATTTGCATTGTCTGCGTGTTTGGATCTAAAGATGACTTTCCTCAGTGCTGGTGGTCACAGACAGAAATAGTCTCTGGGGCAGGAAGATAAATTTTCCATTGAACGTAATGCAAATTCATGTCTGAATTGTGACGTTACACAAGAACTTACTAAGTGGACAAAAAGAAATTTTTAATACCTTGCAGAGATAGAAAAAATAGTCGTGCGCCGCTTGCGGATTGCTGCCAATTCCTTTAAAAAAGGTCCGATCGCCAAGATCCCTTCAGATTCGAAGAATTCAGATCATCGCGCAAACGTTTTCTCGATAATGTTGGTCCTTCCGATCATTATTAAAAAAGTTAGCAGGCGCTCGAAAAAACGTTCACAAACTTCTCTGTAGAATTTGACATCGACTGTGTCTCCTTGCTGTGTGATCCGGTTGATAAGAGTCACTGACACTTCGCACAATTTGGCGTGTTTAATGTTGAACTGGCTGCTCATTGTTCGATTTCTATGGTATTATGTCAGCAGACTGTGCCATTTCATAGGCATTACATGTTCCAATGCTTCCTTTCTAGTCAAACAGAAGAAGAGACGACCTGTCTAATTCTGTAGTACTTTCACTTGACCGTTGAAGTTAGTTTGTTCGCTGATGCGAGCTACTTTTAAAATGCGCGCTTGGCCAACACACAAGTCAAAGAGAGAGGAATATCTACAGTGCATGTCAATATCGTTTGCTACCATTGCATGCAATGGCTGAGATAAGATTATGTCTTCTCTAGACTAAACCACATGCAGATGAACCTATCTAGATGGGTTTCAATCTTCTGGCTCGCCAGAATTGTGACTTGAATTTGCAGTACGTTCATGGAAAATTGATCCTCTTGCCCCCTATGTCTAGTTCTGACCGTGACCGACTTGACGTGTTTTCTATTAAATTCATTCTCTTTATTTGAAAATGACTGAATCGATTTTGCATTCGCATTGAATTGCCCTTTCGTTTGGTCATCCATTTATACTCAACTGTGCATCGCAAAGTTATTCTTAGCTTGCGACTAAAATTCATCAGACTTACATATTGAAATATAAGATATTCTGAAAAAGTCAAAAGTCTTTTGAATGTACTGTATATCCTAAACATATTGCAGAAGTATTGATTACTGGTCGAGGGAATCGGGTCGGCCTTTTTCTTAGTGTACCTTTGCCGAGCATCTGTAAGTCTATTAAACACAACCGATTCCACTCAAGACCAGAACAATTATTCTTCTGATTGTGTATTCAGAACGTCGTAAGATCTTTGTTCCAGATTTGCATTCATTAAATATCACTTTAAACACACCACCAGCAAATCTTTGAAAATGAAAGAATCATAAAATTCCTTTTATTTTGCCGGCCCTTGTCCGTTCTTGAGAGACAATACAACGGAACTGGAGAGTGATAAGAATTTCAAATACATCTCATGACAAAATTGATCTGGCAATGTTACAACGATATCATGTGACACTCATCATAGAGATCCAACACGTTAGTAGTGCAATCGCAACGTAGAAATCGACAAAATTGAAATAATTGAAGTTAACTAGCAAACTGATAAGATGACATGACTGACAGTGAAAATTATGGGAAGTGCTTAAATGAAAACAGAAGAGATGCATAAGGAAGAGGACATGAGAAAATAAGTAAATGAAGTCAAAAAAGGCAAAAATTAAAAAATTGAAAAGAAATTAAAGGCTAAGAAAAGAGCAAAAAAGTCACAAGATTGTTGAAGTAAAAATGCGATCTTCCTGTACGCATAAACCGGGGCGCATCCATTTGACTGCTACACCCTCAGCGATGAAAAGTCCGCTACACTTTTTGATATTTGAGAAGTCCTCGATGCTGGCCGATGTCACATGATATCGTCGTAACATTGCCAGATCAGTTTTGTTATGAGATGTATTTGCAATTCTTGTCACTCACCAGTTCCGTCGTATTGTCTTTCAAGAACGGACGAAGCGCCGGCAAAAGAAAAAGAATTTAATGAATTTTTCATTTTTCAAAGTTATTTACAAATTGGCACCAACAAAGAATGCTAGCAAATCGTTTAAGTTAGTGCAAAACTTAATTTTGAAAACACAAAGTAAATAGAAAAATTAGATATTGAGTTGCTTCCTCGGTTGAAAAATGGGAACTGACCTAAATAACTGCTATTTCATCCAATATCAGGAATCATCAGCAGGCCTATGAAAGCCCGTCGAAATTTCTCTGGCTTGCTAATTTCAAATCTCAAATTTAACCCTGGCATGGCTGTACTTCAAATAGGGAGTTGTGTCGATATTGAGAGATGCGAACTAGTCCTACTGATGATTCCTGATATTGGATCAAATGGAAGCTATTCCACTCTGTTCCCATTTTTCAACTGTGGATGCAACTAATATTTAATTATTCCATGTACATCTTTGTTCCACTTTATGCTGATTTATATCTCAGGAGTAATGGTCAAAAGACCGTTCCAGGACACCATAAAATTCAAAAAAATAGTATCTTTAAAAACGACATAAATTCATGAATTTGAACCCTTTTTCAGGTTTTTAAGACCTAAATACATGAATTTAGTCCATTCAAAAAGTACCTTTTTTTCAAAAAATGGCATTTTTAAAAACGACATAAATTCATGAATTTTGGTCATTTTTCAGGTTATGAAGACCTAAATTCATAAATCGGCTAAAGCCAGAGGAGCTTCGCTCCGATTTGGGCGTTTTTAAAAATACCCAATTTTCAAATTTTTCAAAATCTCAAATTTGAGAATTACAATCGGGCGAAGCCCTAGAACCTTCGGTTCGATTTTCACCCTTAAAATCATGACCGTTCCAGGACACCGAAAATCATAAAAGTTGAGAATCTCAAAATTTGTGATTATGACATTTTGCTCCCAAAATCATGACCGTTCCAGGACACCGAAAATCATAAAAGTTGAGAATTTCAAATTCATGAATTTTATCCATCTTTCAGGTTTTTAAAATATATCATGTGACTGAAAATATTTCTTTAAAAATGGAAGAAACAAAAGTGGAAGGAACCTCAAGAATATATCCTTCGTTATCTCAATTAAAAATAAGTGAATTAAATATTGAAAAACACAAAGATAGAGTACGTTATATGAAAGATAGGAATCCCAATTATTATTAAGATTAGAGCATTATAAAAAATTAAGAAAGAGATGGAGTAAAGTTAAGAATGTAACACAAGGAATTGGCATATTCTTAACAATAAGTTTAGGTGCTTTAACAATTGTTATATCTTCAGGTGTTTTAGTAATTCCAGTAGTTGCTACAGCTTTAACAGGTACGGGTGTTTTTGCAACTTCACTTGTTACAATGTTAGATAAATCTTTAATAACTAAGAAACGAAAATCATTAAAAACTAAGCATTTACATATTAAAGAAGTCTATGATAAACTACATTACTACTTTCAAAGAGTATGTGATGATAATGTTATTACGTTAGATGAGATTGAAAAATTTGATCAAATAGCTAATGAAGTAAATCAAATATCATTTCAATCACAGACAGAAAAAGTTAATGATAAAAATAAAAAGGATGGTAAAATTTCTAGTGATGGTAAAACTTTTAGTGATGATAAAATTTTTTTAGAAGAGCTAAAAACTTTATTAGACAAAACTTTATTAAACAAAACTTAATACGAGAAAACTTTAAACGAGAAAACTTTAAACGAGAAAACTTTAAACGAGAAAACTTTAAACGAAAAGATTACAAACAACAAAGCAATAAAAAAATAATTTGTTCAGTAAAATGTTTTTGCTGTATTCCAATGTTACCACAAAATTCAAATATTATATTTTAAAAAATAGATAAAATTAAAGCTGATAATAACAAAAAAATATTATACCACTATGTTGTATATTTTTTATTACTCAGTAAACAAATCTTCGATACCTCTATCATGAATTTTTTTATCAATATTAATTGTAATGAATCCATAATCTTTTGCCCAAGCATTATTACACGATTGTTTAAATTCATCTTTATCTCTTATACATAAATCTCTTAGCAAATCACTTAAGTTTCTTGCATTTATTTCAAATAGTATAAATATATTTGCATTCTTTCTAATAACACTTCCATCTAATGAATACATACTTTGTGTCAAATAAAATACACTACAGTTATTATGTCTACCTCTTGTAAAATAATTTCTCTGAACTGACTGATTTCTATCATTAACACAATCATCAAAAATTACACAATGTTTCATTGTTTTATCTAGTTTACTAGGATCTTGCATATTACACTATCATCTATTAATTGTATCTTTATATGGTTATTTTTATTAGATTCTACTAACTGACTATTTTCTACTGCTTCCTACACCATGAACTGATTTCTTCTTCATATTCAGATTTTTCGTATTCTTCGAATAGGGAAGCAATTGCTGTTTTTTAAGATTATTTTCAAATCCATATTTTAAAAATTGATAGACAGGTTGTTCTGCTGTTGTTGTATAAATTATAAGATTGTTATAATCCAAAAAATTTGGTGTCGTTAAAATTTAAAATAATAGATACGTTTTTCCACAACCTGATCTTCCGCAAATAACTGACAAAACTTTATTAGATAAATTTGGATGATGATTAAATTTAAGTTTTTTTTTATTTAAAGACATTACACTCATTTTTTAATAAAAAAATTTATTTTATTTTTATTTTTAAAGAAGAAGAAGAAAATTAACTTTTCTAGCTTCGCGTGGGAGTTTATACCTCTCGAACGGGAGTTTATACCTCCGAACGGGAGTTTATACCTCCCGAACGGGAGTTTATACCTCTCGAACCAAAAGATCTATCATAATCTCTTCGCCTCCAAAATTTATTTCTTGTCCTTTCTCATCAGTGATTCTAATGTTAATGTTGTTAATAGTTTTTCTTGTAATAGGGAAATATATTAATGTTTGTGGAATTACATTTAATCTATAACCAATGGGAACAGTAAAAGCTGGAAAACTGAATATTAAATTTGATAATTTACCATTTATATATCCTCCTTCAATAATGTCACAATGTACAACAATTGAATTTATTTCAGTTATTTTTGGAATCTTCTCACCTAAATGATAACCTTGACTATAAGTTTGTTTATTAAATCCTAATAGCTTTGACAATGATCTATCATGATTAAAATCAACTTGATGATTTTCGTCTAAAGTAAGAGAAAATTTATTAACTGCCGGTTCAACTGCAAAATGTAATTGTTTCTTATCTTTAAATGGTATCCCTAAATGTCTCTTAATTTCATTTGATATTGATTCAACTTCGTAAGAACCAGGAAGAAAAGTTAGTATTTTCCATGTTTTACCTTTATCAGTAGAATATCTAAATTGATCATTCACACCTTTGATAACGTTTTGAATAGTGTTAAATGTAGAGAAACTAGTCAATGCAATTTGATAATTTTTATTTTGGTCCAAATGTAGAATGGGTTCTAAATTACAAGTGTGTGATGAAGTAGTTGTTATAATTTTTAACGTCGTACTAAATTTTGATGAACCCAAAATCTCTGTCAAATTTTCTAAATGATTATTAATTTTGTCTAAATCTGCTGAACACATTTTTAAACTAAAATTAAATAAATATTTTTTTATGAAAAAAGTAAAACAACAACATATTTCAGCTACGGGCGAAGTCCTGGAGGACATCAGAGATGTTTCCAGTTACACTTTTTATAATTCCTCTTCATTTAGAATCTTCTTTTTAACAGTCTTTTCAATATAGCATGAATTATCATTGAAACTAGAATTATGTCCTTCTTTTATTGCGATATTAAAATATTTAATCTATTTAGTAATTCTTGTGGATCATCTGGTAAATAAATATAGTTGTTTCTGTTTTCTGTTTTTCTGTTTTCTGTTTTTCAGATAAAACCTTTCCCTACTTTAACTCCCGTTGATAATAAATTTTTAATTGATTA
>CAJQUW010009161.1:0-12508 GCA_907163375.1 Prostheceraeus crozeri | reverse complement strand
TGGTGTGATCCAAAATGTCCCGGACTAACCTACTTGCAGATAACCTGTGATAACGAATACTACTTCAGATGTAAATTTAGGTCTTTAAGGCATGAGAAATATGGTCGCCGAAATTTTTCCGGTCAGTTTTCTATTTTTAAAAAATATTTTTACATTTTAACATGAATTTCTGTATTTTCTGAATTGATCGAGATCCGATTTGTCTTATTGTTATAGTTAGATTGATTTTGATTTGTACCTTATTTGACGGATATCTTTGCCATGAATATTGCACGTCTTTTGTTAATTGCTTCATGTGTTACGATATCAATCAGTGAAGTTCATTCAGCACGCATTCATTAAGAAATCCGTGTCAACGATGGTTCTTTGTTCTATCAGTTTTCATGATGGATGTGACAAGCGTGTCTTCAGTCGAATATCGCAGTGTGATACGATACCTCCTGATCCGCGGCTTCGCTAATGGTGACATTCTAAAGGAATTAAGCCTGGCATATGGAAGCAAAGCTCCATCGAGAACTACTGCTTATTTCTGGATAAGCGAATTTAAACGCGGAAGACAATCTGTGGAGCAAGATTTTTCAACTGTTGGTCGGCCGCAGGAGATTCCGGAAGAGAAATCGAGTCAGAGCGATGAAGTGATTACAGCACACAGAAGGATAACCATCCGTGAGTTGTCAAGAGAGTTGCGAATCAGTTATCACTCCTGTCATGACATCATCGAAAGACTTGGATATCGCAAACTGGCATCACGTTTCGTACCGAAGTTTCTGTCACCTGAAATGAAGGAGAACAGACTTCTGGCGGCACAGTCAAATTTGGATCTCCTCGAAATGCACGGAGATCAGTTTCTGAACTGCATCCTTACAGAGGATGAAACACCTTTAAGTTTGTATCTGCCTCAAAGTAAGCGAGAATCTGCAGAGTGGCGAAAATCAGGCGAGTCTGCCCCTTTGAAAATGCGATCCGGAACATCACATCGCCGGTCGTTGATGCTGACGGTCTTTTGGAACGCTTCGGGAATCCAACTGGTTGACTTTGCGGATAAAGGAGTAAGAATCAATAGCGAATATTATTCCAATCTGTTATCTGAAGCGAGGAAGAAAATAAGAAAGCCACGAAACATTCCCCTCTACTTGCTTCATGACAATGCTCCGATTCACACCTCGCAGGAGACAACCAATGCCTTAACGAGAAACGGATTTCAACTATTGAGCCATCCTCCTTATTCACCTGACTTGGCCCCAAGTGACTTCTATCTGTTTAGATTCCTCAAAAAGCATCTTCGTGGACACCATTTTGAATCGCCAGTTGAACTGCGGGATGCAGTTACTGAGTTTTTTGATTCTTTGACACCGGAATTTTTTCATAAAGCTTTTTGTGAATTGAGACTTCGTTGGCAAAAAGTGACGAATGCTAACGGCTCATACATTGAAAAGTAAACTGTTTTCTGGAACAAAACATTTGTTTTTCCGTTAATTATTAGTCAGGTTATTAGTGATAGCTTAACTGTCAAGTTAATCTAAATATATTAATTCTAAATCGCTAGAATTTATAGGAAAATCTTGAAATTCAGACAAAAATGTTTGAAAATTTTTTAAAAATAGAAAACTGACCGGAAAAATTTCGGCAACCATATTTCTCATGCCTTAAAGACCTAAATTTACATCTGAAGTAGTATTCGTTATCACAGGTTATCTGCAAGTAGGTTAGTCCGGGACATTTTGGATCACACCACGTAACTCGAAGCAGAGTCTCCATCATCCTCGCGTTTGAATCCATGACCAGCGAGTGTCTCCACAAATCTGTCATCCAATTCTTTGAAAGATGATTTTCTTGTTGAGTACAACAAGGAATGAAACTCCGACTTCGAAGCGTCTCCCATAAGCTTTAATAACTCTAGCTGATTGTTTGATTCGTGCTCTGACTTCACAGTACTCCCGAACACACGATTCGCAATTGTCATAGGTCTCTCGATAGTCATTGTTGCTACTTCACGAGATCAAATCTATCAACTGAACGATGTCCTGATTATATATATATATATATATGCAGGCAGGTTAATTTTAGATTTGCTCTGATAATGACACTTGAAAGTGATTCAGAACCAGACACTTGAACCAGTTCAAACCAATTTCAAAATCTCATATCGGAGTAGGCAAAAAAACAGTTCAACCTTTTGCTCTATCATGTTCATCTGCTCTTTGCGATTAAGCTGTTGCACCTGTGGATGAAGTTCAATGATGAAGTTCAATACGTCCTTCAACTGCTGAGTAAAGTTCAGCTGGAAAACAGTTTACTGTGTGGGGTCTTAATGCCTCGCTTGATTTCTCTCACCCTCATTTCTTGGCATAATCATGCAAGACGCAGAACAAAATCAACGATCTATCATTTTCTTCTTGTGGAAACGAGGCCTATCGGGAGCCGAGATACAGAGGCAGCTAAACGAGGTGTTCGACGACAGAGCCCTGTCAAAAGCTACTGTGTTCAGATGGCTGGATCGCCTGAAGTCTGGTCGAGATAGTCTTGACGACGATCCTCGCAGTGGCCGACCTTCCACAGCAGTGTCTGAGACCTCTGTCAACGAAGTCAGGACAGTTTTGGAGGATGATAGGCGAGTTACTGTCCGCGATATTGCAGAAGAAGTTGGAATGTCGACAGAGCGTGTGCATCACATTCTTCACGAAGAGCTACACATGCGTAAACTGTGCGCGAGATGGGTTCCTCGGCTTCTTGGTGCGGAACAAAAGGCGGAGCGAGTTCAGAAATGTGAAATCCTGAAACTGACGTTAGAAGAGTACGGTGACAATTTCTGGCGTCGTCTTGTGACCACAGACGAAACTTGGATCCCTTATTACAGCCCCGAAACAAAGGAGCAATCCAAGCAATGGGTGACTTTTGGAGAAAAACTCCCACTGAAAGCCAATGCCGTCCCTTCGGTGGGCAAAGTCATGATCACTGTCTTCTGGGACTGCGAAGGGATAATCTTCATCGACTATCTGCCCAAAGGAGAGACCATCAATGCTGACAGATACGTCGCCAGCTTGGACGGTCTTCATCAAACTCTTTCGAGGAAACGACCGGGCAAATTGCGTAACCGAGTCTTACTCCAGCATGACAATGCCAGACCGCACACCGCACGAAGAACATTGACGGCCCTGCGAGAGAAGAACTGGGAGCTCCTTCCTCATCCGCCTTATAGCCCGGACCTCGCTCCAAGTGATTATCATTTGTTCGGTCCCATGAAGAAGACTTTGCGAGGAAGAAAATTCGAAGATTTGAAAGAGGTGAAAGCAGCTATCAATAACTGGATTCGTCAGACTCCTCAAAGCTGGTTTGCAGAAGGACTCCAGAAGTTACCCGAGCGATGGAGTAAGTGTATTAATGAAGATGGCTCATATTTTGAAAAATGACACTAACTAAAAAAATCATACTGCTATGAATATATTATGTTCCTAATTAAACGTTTTGTTTTGAACTTTTGATCGAAAGCAACCATAAAACACAGAATTCAAAAAAGTCTCAGAACTTTTCAAACACCCCTCGTAGATTACACTGAATGATGTTTCCATCACGTATCATAATCGACGGTGTCGACATGTATTCAATTCATTCTTTTTGCTATTCATTGACGATGTAATTGGTCGTGATTCACGATTCGTAATTGTCACAGGTCCGTATCAACTGATTAAGGAGCGCATAGTTACCGACATATTTGCCTGTATACTGCTGCCCAGTGATGTAACCGGTCCGGAATATTCCAGACCGGCACCGGTATACCGGCGTCCGGCAGTGGACCGACGACCGGCATTGGACCGGCGACCGGATCTTTCGATGAATATATAGAGTTAAACATTGTTGCCTATAACTTGATACCACATAAGATTACAAGCGAATAGGCCTATCGTGAGGTCAGTTATGGAGGCTGTAGGCCGAAACCTGATGTGCGAGCCTACTAGGCTATCGGCTCATAGAGTAGACTAAGCATAAGATTGATGTATAGCTGTAGGTAGGCATTAATATAATGTACAGGCCTACGATGCACTATATTTAGGCCTTTATATATTGGCCCATCTTGTACCAGATACGTGGTGGCGTCAATAAGTCCGTAGACTCGACATGAAATAATGGTTCATTTATCTAATCACTGCTGTCAGTGGAAGCCGTGTGCATGTATGTCTCGATTATCACTGAGTGAGCAGTTGTCATGCGGCATTTAAGCAACAACAGATCTGTTGTCTTATCTCATCACATTTCTTGGTTACAGAATGATTTCTGATGTCGAAGAACGCAGTGTCATACTTTTCGTTATATGCGGGGAGGATACCAGTCTGAACAGATGCTGGTGCAACTGCATGAGGCTTACCAGGAGAAGGCCAGCACGGTCTAACGGTTGTGTACAGGCGGATCAAGGAATCCGAAATGGCCCGCACTTCCATGAAGACGAAAAGACCGACCCGGCGGACCTCAGAAATCGGAGATCCAAGTTCTGTGAGGCTGAAAGGCGAATCGTGACAGGATGAGCGGCGAATAACCCAAGCATAGGACTGTCGGAGCTGCTGAAACATCCGCTCGGGGTCTGTCCACAACAGGCTGAGAAACTTGGTTGAGGAAGTTGTCTTCCAGATTCGTTCTTATTTTCTCAGTGTGCAATGATCTGTTTTCGCGCCGGTGGAATGTTTGCGCGAGAAAGTGGAGCTCCATGGAAGAATTGGTGAATCGATTTCTGAAAGGAACATCGTCACAGAGGCATGTGGAAACACCGCTCTCGCTTTATGTGCCGGATAGCAAGCGTGCATCAATGGAATGGAAATTTCCCTGGTGAACGTGCGATCGGAAGTTGAGGCTGGACCTCGCACAAAAGTGCCTCTTGCTGACCATCTTCTGGGACCACAAAAGAGGAGGTGATTCAAGTTGGAACTTCGCGGACAAGAAACCAAGTACGGGAGAATACATACGCGCTGCTCGTTGCTGAATCAGGAAAAACTGAGAGAAAGCCCTCTGGCCAGGATCTGTACCTGTTGATGAAATGCTCGATCACACGCGTAGGACGGGCTCATCCTCCCTGCAAAGTGCTAGGATTCGTCCAACTCCCAATCCGCCTTACAGTCGGACTGGACCCAAGTGATTTTTTCCTCTTTTCACATTTGAAAAAGCACCTCAGGGGCAAGAAGTTTTCCTGCAAGAAAGGAACTGAAGAGACCGTATGCAATCTCTTTACCGGACGTCAGAAAGGTTGGTTTGCGACGGCTTTCGACGAGCTAGTGAGGCGGTGGTAACTGTGCATTGACCATAATGGTTCCTATGTAGAAAGTGATTTTTATAAATTACACAATGTCATGATTTATTTGGCATACAGATTTATTTTGCCTACATTACCATAGGTTCACTATACTTAAGTGGAAAACAAGCCAGTGTTTTTTATTCTTTGCGAGTCTCGGACTTATTGACCGCCACCACGTGATGTCCTTTATAGTAGGCTAGGACTGCTGTTATATGCTTAGCCGCCTAGCTACATGTTAGATGTTACAATTCCTAGCTAGGCTAGGAAACTTAATTTGATTTTGTTCTAGAGCCTAGGTTAATGCAGCATCATCTTTAATGAAAGTACCTTTGTACATTTACGACAAAAAGGCTAGAAGAGTTTAGATGGACACGGACGTGGCGGTAATTGCTAATTTTGTTATTTCATAGACGGAATGGCAAAATGTAGTCTAAGCTCAGTTATCAGATTAAAATCCTTCTGTTTCCCCATACGCTACACCTAATGGAAGAGACATAGGGTCGATTACATTTTTTCTGTTTTTAATTTTTTTTTTCCCCCCCCCCCAAAACAATTACACGTTTCTAGATTTCTTGGCAGTGAGTGCAATGGGAAAAAAATAAGCTGGAAGGGCCTAAAACTAAGTCAAAAAGATGCCTAGCACGAGAAAACAGCCACTGGTTACTGAGAAGATCGCGCGCTTGCTGGTGAAAGGACGGTGATTCAAGTCATCAAGATCGAACGGGAAAGGGCGTACCGGATAGCTATCAGAATTGCTGCAAGAAGTTTTCACGCCTAGAGGAAGTGCGCATACCGTATGTAATGTGGTTTCCTTGGAAAACGGCTGCTAAAATTACAATTTACTGATTGACCATGATGGAATCAACATGAAGGACATTCCCAACATCATACCGGATGAAATATGCCCATGTGACCGTCTCTGCCGGTATTGGCCGGTTCTACGGCGATCGGTTACATCTATGCTGCTGCCTGGAAAATTTAGATCTTTGATGTTCATGTAAGAAATTTCTATTCCCTATGATGTGGTAACTAAATATCAATCACCAGATCTGTTATTTCATGTCACTAATATTTTGAATTAGTCTTCACGTTACTGAAGGGAATTTTGGTATTTCCTTACTGATCAACTTTCCAGCACTATATTGTTGCTTTATTTACTAGTATTGCAATCATCCGTCCATTCATTGTACGACGTAATCTTAATGACCCGCTGTTGGAAGACACTTGCTCCGCCATTGACACGTTTTCAACGAGTGTGGGGCGGTGTCCATGCGTGTAAATGTGACATGCTAATATTAGCTTGTTGGATTTAAAAGAGATTTATTGCTTCCTGAATTTCAGTCTCCACCAGGGGACTGGAAAAAGTAATTGATTGGTAATTTAATTGGAATAATTAAATTAATTGACAACAACTAAGTGACAGCGAACCATTTCAATTAATTGACTGGATAAGGTGCCATTCATTCCATTGATTGCAATGATTCACAGTCAACTACGGATATATTGAACTAGTATTATACGCGATACAGTATAACACATAGGCTACACAGTCGCATAATACACTATTTTGAGGCTATTCGCAATATAGAACGAAGAAATGTTGGATTTTAGATAATGCGAAACTTGTTATTAGTAATCCACAGCATTCATTTAAACTTTAATTTAAACGTCTTTAACTGAAAATATGTTTCATATTTTCTAATTATCCTAGATAAATTCAAATTATGGCAAACATAAATAAAAAATGCTATCGCAATGGCCAGAGTGGCTGCGTTTCTGTATTTGAACTGGAAAATATTACGTTCGTAGAATAGAGCAAGTGTAATATTAAACATCAGTCATTCCTTAATATTGTTATCAGTTCATCGTACCTGTTTTATCGTGCAATTAATTCACGACATCGTGTGATGCAGAAAAATGCCTGATGTGATTACGGATAAATTCTACTTCTTTAAGTGTTTTAATCGCGCCTTCGTAGATCATGTGCTTTGGAAGGAAATAAGTTTCTCAGTATTTATCAATCAGGGTCAATCAAGGCAATCATCTGTGGAACGATGTCACGATTTGGCAATGATAAGAACTGATCACAATTATTTGTCAAATTAGTTACAGATACTTGACTGCCCATGTGATCCAATTAAATTGATTGATTGTTAGCAAAAAAAATGAGACCAATTAAATTGCAATTAATTTTTTCCGACACTTGTTTCCCATTCTAAGGAACTCTTTGAAAAATCCATCGAAGAAAATCAGCAACATCCAAGACTTATTGGAGTAGATGGACCTCACTGTTAAATTGACGTATAGGTTACGAAAACGCAATTCTCTGGGGCCGGTTGCACTAAACTCAGAGGATTTTATCTTAATTTTATCTTATCTTTTAGTAGATAAAATAATATGGTTGCCCTAAGTTAATAGGATTCTAACTTAGAATCGTTCGATTGCAGAAATAGACAGATAAAATGATTTTATCTCGAGATAATATCGTTGCACTAACATGAAACCCCATGATATTATTTTTAAGTCATTCGTGTGTGTCACTGACGTGACAAAAGAGAGAAAAAACCACAATAATTGGAGAATTTGGTGAACCACAGCGACGTAATTATGGTTCGTTGCAATTTTCTGGAGGAAGGTGAATTTATTTTGCGGTATTACAGAACTCCGTTATAATTGATTGCTTAACGACTGAATTTGTGATGAATTTACAAGTTAATGACGGGAATGGTTCGAATAGAGTTGGGTCATTGCTGATGATATCATCAGCATGTTTATGAAATGTAAAGTTATCCAATAGTCCCTTTCAGTGAAGGATGAGGAAAGGTACTCCAAAGCATATATATATAAGTTAATTACGTTACGTGAGTGCGATGAAATTTTATAGCAATTAATTCGGGCTTTTCAAAATTATCAATGAATGAAATCTGCATTCTTTTAAGTTCACGGTTAGCAATAATTTGATTGGTGATTCTAAATAGAAGCTGTGCATGTAGGCTACATGATAAAAATAACAGTTCGTTTTATTCAAAATTATCCTCATTTGAAAGAACATAAAACACATCAATGCAAATATATCGCCGTGAGTATTATTCCAAAACATAGGGACTACTAATCATTGTTAACCTTTAGGGAAAATGCTCATTGTACTTATACAGCATGTTGTGTTCTAGAAACACTATCCTTCTTTAACTGATGGGAGCTATTTCCCGGAAATTGGATCTTCTTCGCTAGCATTATTGAGATAACCATTTTCGCCTCTCAAATAGCAAAGTTATGGATAAAGCACACGCTGTTTGATTTTGGCAGCTTTAACGTAGGTTTACACGAAGATGATTCAAACCAGCCAATCTCCGCTTCCAAATGCTAAAATAGTCTCTCACGAACATCTCGCAGATTTATGAAGTACTGAATGTTTGATATTCTTTCTTCCCCCACCCCATTTCTGTTGTTGACAACGGGAGTGTTGCATCGTTAACAATCTTTCTTGCTCTAAGGGCAGTTCCCTTTACCGCAATAGCGTTGAGTGTGTTAAAACTCCTCTTATCTGACTTGTAGAACATTTACAGCCTCAGAATTAGACAAACTGCTCGTCATTTGTCTGTAGACAAAATCACACGAAAGTTTGAATCACAGCTGAATCTTGTATTCTAACGAGCATCTAGGGACCAATCCTTTATCCGTGTTCAAGCAGGACTTTCAGTGGTGCGTATGTAGCTCAGTGACAGATGAAGTCTATTCTAAATCCAATGTAACTAAGTTTGATGAGATTTCATGAATTTGGAAAAGTTGATAAATGTGGGTTGGTGGGGAAACAACAGGAGAGTACCAACCTTGTTCTTTCACTGTAAGAAACGGAATCGCGTCATTGGAGTAAAGAACATGTCTTGAGAGGGTACCCTTGATCACCAAAAGGATTCTATTCCCGTCATTATTATTCTCGAATTTATGAAAGATGCATATTTCGTTAAATCCTGCTTTCGTGAGTGCCACCCGGTCCAATCAGCAAACAATAATCAGCGATCACATTTCACATGTTCTAAAATTAGCTTGAATATTGAGACTATGATAACTTTTCAGTTGACATATTTTCATTCTCGTTCAAGAAAGTAGTTTTCCGGCTATCACATACGACATCGCAATGACCTGATGAGGAGGAATGACCCTGGATGATATGCAAGCAACCATTTCTTATGCTCAGATCGTTGGCTGACGTCGTCGCTCTCTTTTTTTTCACACGCAGCCAATAATTGTGACTTTGATTTGAAATGGCTGGGCAATTGAAAGCAGCGAAAGAACTGGAGTGAGACCGACATTAGTTTGCTAATTCGACGAGTGATGTTACATTATCCAAGGATAGTTCGGCCAGTTTAGTGATCAGTGACAAAAGAAGAAGAGAATCAATTATGGGGATCAAATCGTCAATAATCTAAATCGCGATGAGGAAGAGTTAGAGAACAGTTATATCTTTGAAAAGTGGACAAAATTGAAAAATACTTCTAGCTAAAGAAGAGCCGATCGCACTGGTGGCACACCTCCACCTCTTTATCTCCCATGAACATTTATTGTTGACATAATTGACAATGACAATTCAAAGATTCAGGGTCGGCTCCCGTATGGCTTCATCTCTGATGGCTCGCAACGATAGTGAGTGTGACAACAAAAACGCTCCAAAACCCCAACGCGCATGGAACCGTAAGACTGAGCTGGCGTCGCCTTCTAAATCGTCAAAGTGCGAATGGCAACGAAAAAAGAACTGATATCTGTTGGATATGAAGATATAAAATGCGGAAGCTGAAGAAAACGTTTTTGCAGAGCAAAACAGCCGTGTTCAGCTGTAACCGGAACAACAGAAGAGAAACGGCGTAGACTCGACAGATCAATCAAAATAGCGGAGAGTGATTATTCCTATCGCCGAATGTAGTGATTGTGCTTGTGTGAACGTGGTGGTTACATTTAGCATATTCAGCAGCTTAAACACTCAGCTAAACATCTCATATTTTGTAGCATAGTAATTATTTGTTAGAAAGAATGTTGTTCTTTGTCTTAAAGGGTAGGGCTAAATAGCCTACATCTGGGACTGTAAAGATGTGAATACAAATGATGGGATTATACATTTTGCATGGGCTTAACAAAGAATTAGGCTTACTGTGATTCAATAATATAAATGTAATTCTACTATTTGCATGTGCTATCAGTAGGCTGCTAAAATTATAGTTCTTCATTCTACCATTGATAAAATCATAGCTAATGACAGCTTTCTAATAGCCTATTCAATGTTTATAAAATCATGATCATTCATGATAGATTAGTTATGCCTACATTGTCGTGTTAAATTGATGGAGATAAGTATTTAAAAGTACCCCTTATTGATATTAAGTTAGAAGAGGAAATAAAATACAGTCCGTTTCATAAAAAGTGGATCATCCTAAAATTTGACTAAATAAAACATAAGAATGATACAGAAAGCATTTTTCATGTTATTTCATGTCCCTAATATATTTAAATGTCCTTATATAATCTGATAAGCTATGGCCCTACCCTTATTGTCAATGACATTACCAATTCGTCTAGGCATTGATTCGATGATATCGTTGATTTTTGACTGATCTAACTTTCTCCACTCTCTTTTTAACAGTGACGTAAGTTGTGATACGCCATCTGTAGGTAGCAGTGAACGACGAACGTCACGTTTTAGAATACTCCATACATTTTCTATGGGATTCAGATCAGGAGAACGAGCTGGCCAAGATAATGTCCTAAGCCCTAATTGAGACTTGCATAAGTTGACTCTACTACTCCTGTGACACGTAGCATTATCATCCATAAATAACCAAGTCGATGGATCACCAAGTTGATCTGTCATTTGGCCAATGTTCATTCGTAAAACATTCACATAGCGTTCAGAATTCATGGTTCCTTGCTGTATGTGAAGTTCAGAGCGGCCATTGGTCCAAATGCCAGCCCAAATCAGTAGAGTCGCACCACCTTGTACCCGGGGACGATGTAAATGTCTCGGAATTTCCTGATCAGATTTTATCCATAATCTCAATCGACCATTACTATCCTTCAGACGGACTGATGCCTCATCAGACCAGACAACCCGATCCCATTGATTTCGCCAGTGACAATGACTCATTGCCCATCTGAGACGTCTTTTTGCATGCTGATCTGATAATTCGATCTGAGAGGGCCTCTTACAGCTCTTGAAATTCGACTCAATAAGTCTTCTACGAATAGTGGACTTAGAAATAGACGAGTCTAGTGCAGCCATCTCAGTTAACGAGAGACTTGGATCAACTTTAACAAATCTCAAAATTAGGCGGTCTCTACGTTTGGATGTTTTGCGTGGACGGCCAGAGCCCTTTTTACGACAGAGTCGAAAATCATCATTATGCCATCGATGCACATTTGTGTAAGGGACATTTAGTCGCTTGCTTGTAGCTCGCAAAGAAAACCCTAGTTCTAGCAAGGCTGACACTTTGCCTTTTGTGAATGCGATCTCGTTATTGCTCATTTGTGCTTTGCATTGTTTTCAACCGGTAAGAGATAGATTTCTAGCTGAAAGCAATCAGGAGTGCTGCCAACACCACCGCAACGAAGTCAGGAAGCTATGGAACATGAAGTCCAGTTAATCACATGTAGCAGTTACATTATTGTTGATGAATAATGGTGCTATACTGGCTCTGATTGACCGATTTTCTTTATTTTTGTTTTGCTTGATAGCTTTTGGCTTGTAGAACAACATATTACATAACAAAGGAAACAAATGTAATTTTATAAGAGTGAGGTATGATTTTGTGTAACATTGTTAAATGAAGATCAAATTATCTATTACTTTTTTATCTATAACAGGAAAACAACTCAATGTTCATGCTTGAAATTTCCAACAATGATATTAGTAAGCACAACTGACATATCTTCCAAATTTCAGAGAAATTCGTTCAAGTTTGGCGGAGTTAGACAAAGTTGAAGTTAAGGCGATGTTTAAGGGGGATCCATTTTTTATGAAACAATCTGTAATATCAATTGATTCTATCTTTAGTGCAACAGACATATTTTAACTTAAAATCGTATTATCTTAAAATAAAATATGATCGGTATGGTGCAACGGAGATAAAATGATTTTAAGATAAACTGATATAATATCGTGTTCTGCAACTGAAATTATTCTAACTTAAGATAATAACATTTTATGCTGTTTGTGCAACCGGCCCCTGGATGTCACAA
>CAJQUW010009158.1:0-10391 GCA_907163375.1 Prostheceraeus crozeri | reverse complement strand
CTAATAGAAGAACCACCGACATCTACATTGCTAAAGGCAAATGTGACCATGAAAGTCAAAGATCTTCTTTATATAGGATATTTGATGAGCTAGGAATGGGCGAGAGCGCTCGTCCAATCAGAAGATGTGGTCGGAAACTATTATAAATGCCTTAGTTGAATTGAGCAGCGTCAAAATCCCCGAATAGCATGCAAAAATAACAAATTTATATTTTTCGGCATTTTAGTACTACTTATGAAACGTTTGTAAGTGGCTTGTCACATTTCTTGTCATGCAGGCAAGTGTGTCAGCTTTAAACTTTATTCTTAGGGTTAACAAAACCAAAGTTATGGCAGTTTTAGACCATTTTATATTTTTCAGATTATTAGCACAACTTATAAGACGTATATAAATAGTTTATAAATTCACCTGAACCATGGCCTCTCCAACAAACTTTGAACGATGTCAATCCGACCTCTATACGTTAAGATACAGCTTTGAAATTTAGGCCTACTACGGTGACCTGGAGACTAGGTGTCACCGATTTCGCTGAAAAGACCCAACCTGATGTAGTCCGAATCTACCCTCCGCTTTCCTCTCCGAGGCCTCCTTCACCCAGAACTCAGAGCTTTTCTCACTCCAAAAGCCACGAAAACCTGAAGAAAGATCCCATTCTCCCATTACCACTTGCAGGCAAAAAAAGGGCTCATCGTGGACAAAACATGTCCACATCTGCTCGACATTCCACAAAACATGACCCACTTTGGATATTTCCATCCCGACTCCAACACTCTCCTGCTACGTCTTGCAAACCATGATCCCACTCCATTCCCGACTTACATCCGTCCTTCTCACAACCTCCGGCCTATCCCTATCCTACTGCACTTAAACAGGCCAAAATCCCGATCTCTGCGCTTAATTGGCCATCGCTTCTGTGGGGTGATCATTGATCTGGTGCGGCGGTAAGCGGGGTCTCCTAGTCTGGGTGCTCGTTCAAATGGGAGTCCTCTATATATAGGGCTCTACGAGTCAGCACTGGCGTTACTGCAACCTTTTTCAGAGTACGTCTGTAGTTTCCATTGGTTAGGAAAGTGAGAGATTGAAACGAAAGATAGGGGAGTGATGTCCATGTTTTCCTTTACTTCGTACGAGGATGATCGCAAGATCTCTGACAGTTTGGGACACGATTCGCACGTCGTGACATCGGCGTTCGATACGGAAGTCGAAAAATGCGACGGAGTAGTCTCAGCGGGTCAAGGCTGTGAAATCCGGTGCAGGAACGCGTGATACACGGCAATGAATATTCACAGACTTTCTGGTCGAATGACCGGTGAAGATCATGAGAACTGAAGAAGTCTCTTGGAGGAGTAAAGCCTCTACCCATTACGGCATCGATGCTGCGCCAGTGCTGGCCGGGGTTATGGGCTTCAGAGGCAGCTTTTGGCGAAGGAAGTGTCTATAGGAACCGTAATGTTCTCTCGCTAAGCAGCTGCGATGTCGACACCTGGCTTGCCGATAGAGACGTATTGGCGGTACCGGCACTCAAGTTTCGAACATCACGTTTTGCGGCACGACACTCTTCGTCGAACGTAGGATCAGATGGTCGGCGGTGGCAGTAATGGTATGAACAGGAATCACTTGGTCAAGAATGTTTGTGACTTCTGAGTCGTAAAGAGGTGTGAGCTGGTGAACGTCAAAGCCCTCTCAACGGTCAGGCTGGCAAAGCTGGGAAGAAGAAAGCGGTCACGAAGCACGTATGATCGAGATGGCTCCAGGGGCGAACATAAGTACTTCTGTTGGCACGAGTGGGAGAGCGAAGTGACGAGACCCAACGGATCAAAATGTGATCGGATAGTCCAGCATCAACAATGTCGACTGATAGTCTGTGGAGATCGCAGCGGATCACAACTAAGTGAAGTGTGGCAACACAGTTGTGTGTTGGGCTATTTACAGCGCAGCTAGGACCGTAGCTGTCACATCTGTGCAGCAGGTTTCGGGCTTGGGCATCATCAGCTCGCTCGACATGGATGTTGAAGTCACCCGCAATGATGATAGGATCGGTGAAAGTCAGGAGTTCGTCGAACACATCAGAGTGTTTCTGAATAAACCCTGTGTCATCATTAATTCAAGTTTGCGGAGCCAGGGTAACCAAAGGTCTTCGGTTGAGTAAAAACGTCATCTCATGCGTGCGATGCATTTCGCTTGCCACCGGCAAGCATGGTCACGTTCTGAATTGACAAATCATGTACAGACAAAATAAACGCTAGAAATTCCATGCATGATCAATAATCAACAAAGGTCAAAAAGATAAGTGTCCGAAGACTCTATGAAATCGATCTGTACAAAGTTGAAAAGTTGAGAGTGTTCTGAGAAGAAGCTGGACGGCTCGGGACCGGTTCGGTAAATGACGAGGATGACGCAAGACGATGAGTGAGAAATTACACGGACACCAAGAGATTTAAATGATGTCGGTGCACAACTGATGGATAGCTGTGAAATAAGCATTTCAGGGGCGCATGCGAAGGCAGCTCCACCATAGTTGGTGTTCAGACTGTCATGTCGAGATCTCAGGCGGGGACAATCCGGAACGTTGAAGCCATCTGAGCGAAGACGAGATAGGCAGACTTACTCTGGGGTATGTCAGGTTTTCACCAGCAGCATAACATCAATGGCAAGTTCAGTGTGCAGATCAAGCCTTCAAGCAGATCAGCAACTTGATGACAAGGGAACGAATGTTGAGAAGGCAGAAAGTGAGGGGTCGTCCGGATTCAGTTTGCGGCATTGAGTTCAGTTTGATGTTTGGCGTCAGCTTTCCGTTTCGCTTTCATTCTGCTGTTCGATAATAGTTTGGTGTATCGGTTTCGGTTTGATGTTCCAATTGCTCGCACGTGCTTTTTGGTGAAAATATGAAAGAAGAATTTCTCTCCCAATTTACACCATTTGCATTGAATTAAAATGCAACTTTGAACCCCGACGTTTCGTCGTCCTGCCGACTTATTCACGGGAAATAGCCGTCTGTGCACTAAAATCGGCTTTATATAGAGCATTTGTAGACCATTTAACAGCACTCATGTTGCTGTTTAGCTAAAGTTGGTATTGATTGCTAAATTTACTTTTTTCACAAGCTCGTGGATATCGGATTATAGCAACGGTGGTGTGTCAGGCTAAAATCATCAATAGATAGAGAATGATTATAATTTTCGGAATGTTCTGATAGAGCACTTTTATTGCCTTGCTTCAGTGGCGTCGCGAGCGCCCAGACCATAGGCCTTCACTCGGCATTGGAATGCTATTTCTATACCAGACATTTTCTATGTTACAACATCAATTTTCATAAAAGTTAAATTTTTAATAACAATTTCCCGAATATTTTTTAAAGCCATGTGAATGTGCACATGAGAAGTTGATTGCTCATGTCTCTTAACCGCCTTACTCAGGGAGCTGAGATTACTATATCCCCTCTCTGTCCAGACCACATTTTCTCGAGAAAAAAGGAGGCAAAGTCAACAGTTTCTTGCCTTTCTCACGGCCGGTCAGCCGTTCACGTGTTTGAAATTTTGATGCATTAAAATGTCTTGTGCATTTCATATTTCTTTCTCTGTGAGTAATTTTTATATCAGGTGTTGGCCTACCTTGCTTGACGACTGTCATCTATTCAGTAAGTTCCCTTGGGACGAAAGGCGTGGTTAGGATCTCATCTGCAGTAATAAACATAGTGTCACATTAATCACGTAAAAACAAATTATGGAATTCTACCGAATCTGGGTGTTCGAGTCAGATGCATTACTCTGCATTCATTGTAGAACGCTCATCATCTGATTGCAGTCTTGTCTGAACGTCATCCATCTGCTACTGCTGACGTGGTGGCCTCTCTGACATAAAGCGAATCCAGGAACAATTGGGTTGCGCTTCCCTTACTATATATAGATACCGCGCCTCGATCAGGAATCACGTAGAATTTCATTGCAAAAATTGGAGAAGGCAAAGCATCATGTCTATCGGAAAAGCCAATATTTACGCGGGCGCGTGCGCTTACTGCCTCACTCGCACACAACTCTCTTTCGCTGTCTGAACATCAGCGCTCCGTCTGAACACACGACTAGTTTGTATGTCTAATTGTTCGAAGAAAACAGCTGTGATTCGCGTACTTGCTGCAAAACTGTTCACTCTGAGGTTGAGAGTCTGATTTTGAGACGGAAGCTGTGCACAGCATAGAAATTGACAACAATAAAACCTCTAGAATGGAAATTAAGTTTCATGCAATGCACAATAACGGCACATAAATCGCACGCATTTTCACTTAGATGCACCTGCCAACGTCTGTATCATTGGGTTAGAATCAGTCACATGAGTAAATCGAAGGGTTTAATTGGTTCTTCATGCCCCAACTTAGTTCCCCCGGATGTGCCGCGACCTTGAGTCAATTTCCATTCTAGCGTACTTCAGATAAACAGTTTATTTCTATGGTGCACAGCTATCACGAGAAGCTATCGAATTTAAATGAATGATGACACTTTTCATTTTTATAATTGTTGGAAATTATTTTTGACGATGCGCCGAAGTCCTCGCAGGTACGGAGAAGAAACCACTGCATTGCTTCTGAATACTGGATTTGTGTTCTATGAATCTTAAATGGAAATGACAGTTAGTTTGACCTATATTTCAGGTTACAAATACGGAAGGTGAAGCAATGTAGTAAGAAGCGATTGTTGCAATGGAAATGTGAGGAAATTTATCACAAATATCACAATTGTTATGTTTCCTGCTCGGCTTTTGTTTTTTTAGACACTGTGAATTTACAGGCGTTCACCCTAATGTATCCCCCCCTACGTCAGACGAACACGAGAACTTCATATTTCTTGATTAGCTTTTCGGTTGTTCTTGTGAAGCTGTCACTGGCCAAAATCTATATTCAGCATAGCAGTATTACTCATGGGTCAATTCTCCACACCAACAAAAAAAAAAAAAAAAAAAAAAAAAAAAAAAAAAAAAAAAAAAAAAACAAAAGAAAAAAAAAAAAAAAAAAAAAAAAAAAAAAGAAAAAAAAAAAAAAAAAAAAAAAAAAAAAAAAAACCAAAAAAAAAAAAAAAAAAAAAAAAAAAAAAAAAAAAAAAACAAAAAAAAAAAAAAAATAAAAAAAACCAAAAAACAAAAAAAAAAAAAAAAAAAAAAAAAAAACAAAAAAACCCCCAAACACCCACCCCACCCCCCACCCCCCACCCCCCGCCCCCACCCCTTCCCCTCCCCCCCCCCTCTGCCCCCCCACCCCCCCACCCCCCCACCCCCCCCCCCTACCCACACCCACCCCGACACCCCCCCCCCCCCCCCGCCGCCCGCCCCCCCCCCCGTCCCCCTCCCCCCCCACCCCCCCCCCCCCCCCCCCCCCCCCCCCCCCCCCCCCCCCCCCCCCCCCCACCACCCCTACCCCCAACCCCCCCCCACCCCCCCCCCCCCCCCCCACCCCCCCCTCACCCGCCCCCCCACCAGCACCCCCCCCCTCCCCCCCCCCTCGCCCCCTCCCCCCCCTCCCCCCCCCCCACCCCCCTCCCTCCCCGCACCCACCCTCCCCCCCCCCCCCCCCCCCCCCCCCCCCCCCCAACACCCCCCCACCCCCCCCACCCCTCCCCCACCCCCCCCCCCCGCACACCCCCCCACCCCCCCCACCCCCCCCTCTCCCCCCCCCCCCCCCCCCCACCCACCCCCCCCCCCCCCCTCCCCCCCCCCCCCCCCCCCCCCCACCCACCCACCCCCCCACCCCCCCACCCCCCCCCACCCCCCCCCCCCCTCCCCCCCCCTCCCCCCCCCACCACCCCCTCTCCCGCCCCCCCCCCCCCCACCCCCCCCCCCACCCCCCCCCTCCCTCCGCACTCCCCCCCCCCCCCCACCCCCCCCCCCCCCCCCCCTACCCCCCAAACCTCCCACCCCCCCCCCCCACCCGCACACCCCCCCCCCCAACCCCCCCCCCCCCCCCCCCCCCCCCCCCCCCCCCCCCCCTATCCCCCCCCCGCCCCCCCCCGCCCACCCCCGCCCCCCCCCCCCCCCACCGTCAACCCCATGGCTGTAGGCGTAAGGTAACCTCATGCAATTTTCTTGCAAATTCCACATTATTTTTATCCATTGGGGTTACACTACGAATGAACTCCCATTGATAAATTTCGGAAAAGTTCTATCGGGAAGGTCACTTAGCGTGCCTTAGACTATTATTCGAAAATTTTTTTATTTAATTAGAGAATTTATGAAAAATCATATGCGACCTTTGACGGCCTCTACAACACCAGAATCCTCGCAGCAGAAGTTTGAGGTAAAATTCTTCTTAGACTGCTTACTTGATTAACCCAACCATAGATGTTCGAAGCGGAATCAATCACTTTTTAATCGCTGCGTAGAAACATTTCTGTGGAGCCCTCTGACGGCCTACAACATCACCGACCTCGCAGCGAGAGTTGAGGAAAAATTCTTCTTAGACTGCTTCATTGGATACCCAAACCCATAATATGTTCGAAGCGGAATTCCATCACTTTTTATCGCTGCGAGAACATTTCTGTGGGCCCTCAAAAAAGTAAAAATATTCAGAAAATTTTTGAAAACATCGAATTTTCAAGCATTTCTTAAAAAAACGCAAAACACAAAGTTAAATTTTGTGGTCCCTTCTCCCACAGGGCGACTAACAAATGCATGCAAATGATTGCCACAAAAAATAATTTAGCAAAATCACCAGGGATCGGGGGAAAATGGTTTTTTTGAACTCTCAAATTATATGAACAATATTCAATTTTTGACCATATTTCAAACAACAGTCCTCGACAATTTTCTCCGCAGCAGCTACGCCAATTCTGCTAGGTCGAGTGTTTTTACGCTATACACCTGATCTACCCGAAACCTTTGATCAGAAGTAACTTTTTTACCCAGAAGAAGAATGATCTTTTTGGAATTTGAAAAATGTGGTAAAAATTAGATCATTTTTTTTGAGTAGTTGGCTAGTACTATCAAATTTATAAGTAGTATGGTGCATTTGCAATTAGGCAGATACATTCTTTTTTGTCGAATTTCAGTTAATTCGAACTCGGATTTCACAGCCTGGGTCAACTCCTTTCAATTTGTGTTATCAAAGGCATCGTATATTAAGGACCCGTTCAATTAGGCCCTCTAATGTCAGTAATTTCATTCACGGTCATAATTAATGAGATTTGATTGTATTTCTGAACCAGTTTTAAATGTTGAAACACGGTTTTCAACATATTTCCTTTCTGTTATTTGAAAGGCAAGATAGAAAATTATTCTTTTCTAAAATTTATCTTGAAGAGGCATAAGGACAGACGAATTTTGCTTAATTATCTTACAGACATGATGATGAATCCCAGACAACAGACCGAGGAATTGAATGGGAAAGACTATCCTGCTTTCATCAACACGTGAAGCCGGTAAACAGATCATAAGTGTTCTCTCGCCAGAAAAATAATTGGGCAAGGAGTTTCGTGGATGCTATTAGAGTCGCGCGGCAATTATTCATTGATAAAAAACGAAACATAATTAGAAGCTTCATAAGATAATCGGTGAGCTTTTTCTCTCCACCAATATTCTACTTATATACCGCTAAGTAATCAACGCTAGTAACATCAGATATGCTTCTTCTGGTACCAAGCGTTTATTAAGTCTTTCCACAATTACAGCCTTGAATAAAATGTATGGGTTGTCCCAGTTATTTCATGCCTTCGCTCGAGAGTATAGGTCTGATATTAGCATCAGTTACTTCTTGGAACTCCTGAATATTAGTTTGTACTACGATGAATACTTTTGGAACTTCAAATTTGATGAAATAAATGAAGAATTTTTTTTGCTGTACAATGTGCTAGTCTGTCGCAATTTCCGCTTATAACGGACCATTGCGAAAGTTTTCTGGTGAATCCTTTTACGCCACACGGCATCGAAGCCCTCCGCGTGACTTTCAGTTCTAAACCAGAGCAACATACTTAGAAAATTTATGAATATTTTGTGCGATGTAGGGAGCCGCCTATATTCCGCGCAATTAGTGGCATGGTAGCATAAAATGCATGAAAGAGGTCATCATCTTTTTTAATCGGCTATAACTGATTAGTAGGACAATATCCTAAGACTTGAAATAAGCAAACGAAACTATATTGGCTGCAGTTGACCGATGCGCTTCGTTCCAAAAAAAGGACTCAAACAGTTCCGGCTCGAAAGGGCGAAAATATAACTTATAACTAACTATCATGTATTAGAAACATTAGGCCTATTTGGAGCAATACGTGTGTTTGAGATCAGAAATCAAATCGGGCTGAAACTGCCTCAAGACATTGAACGCCCATTCTTTCTAGGAAACAACCACCAAGGAAAGTTTTCCTCGCAAGTGTCTATAATTCACTTTGTCCTCCCCTCACAGTATTACACCTGTCCATCATGAATGCAAGAAAAATTCGTTGACGGCAGATTGTGCCGGATTAAGTCATAACATACCGGGTGTCCCACAGTGAACCCCCCAACACAAAATCAAGGTTATTTGCTTGAAGTTTGGTGACTTTGGCTTGATAAGAGCAGCTTGGGTTGTTGTTAGATATCAGTGTATGCCTAAACATTAGGATATCGAAAATAGCGCTTTTTGTCTTCATTTCGCAAACAATAATTGCAACAAATTCAAATTTCTAACTGAAATTCTGCTTCATGTTTAATCATTTACAATTAGACATGCCACGTCGCCACACAGATTTGAGGAAACGCGTGTTCATTGAAGAGTGTAAAAGAGCTGATTATCAAGCTGGCGAATTCTATCGTGAAGTAGTTCGACGCTTTTGAGAATGACACGTATGGAAGACCAATTATGATAGGAAATACGATTCCATTCATTGAAGTTAAGAAGATTTGAGTCCACACTTGGAAGAGTTGGACGAAGGAGGGACATGGTAGACCATCAAAGTTGAAAAGCCTAAGTGACAGGTAGCCTGTGCGGTTTGCCGGTGCTATCACACAGAAATTGGGGGTGATAAATTTCTCTAATCCGAACAAGGCATCCCGCATAGATCTTGACATTTGTCAAAATCTACTGTTCACATTCGAATTCTGAAAGTCGACTTTGGGATTGAAAAGCTATCAACTATCTCGTTGCATTTAAGAAAAACCTAATATGAAGACTAATCCTGGATCGACGTTTGATATTTTTGTGAAGGACTTACTGCCGTTTTTAATTGGAACGAGATCACCAATTGATCAATAAAGTTGTCTGGACAGGACGAAAGCGAAGTTCTTTTTAAACGGAACTGTGGAATTCGCCCACAGTTTCAGTTTTAATTGATCAGATCACAACGGAGCTTCGTCTAAAGCACCAAACTCCACGGGCCAACGTGGTGTAACATGTTGGGCTGGCATTTCATCCCGAGGTGTGTTGGTTGTGACGGAGGCCATTCTTCTTTCGAAAGACTGTCAAAGGAGCGGAATTATCTTAGTATGGCCGACAAAGCGCTGCTGCCCGCTGGAATCACCATATGATCCATTGGGAGCATTTGCATTGCAGGATGGGTAACCACGGCGCATTTATTACCGTGTTCCGTCCAAATTACTTAAAACATGATAATTTTCCCCAAGCCGCTGGATTGGACGCGTGGTTAGGTAAATCTTTTTGGTGATGGTGGCCTCCAAGATCACCAGACTTAACCACCGTGTGATTTTTTTTCTTTGGAGACACGCAAAAAGAGATTGTATACAGGAGGTCATTCCTCAAACCTTTGGATGAATTGGAAAGACTGTTATTGTACTGTGTTTTCTTGACATAGACGATAGCTATTTATGTAGAAAAAGTTATGTTCTGGAAGCTGTTCAGCAAAATATAGAATTTCGACTCTGTGTGCAGGAAAATGGTCAACATATTGGAAACAAATAAATTATAAAAGTTTAATTAAGACGCGTTTTCGTGCTTTGTATGAACTGCAGAGCAATTACTCTAATAAGGGAATAAATTGACCTAATTTGAATCACAATGTATCAATGTAGGCTATATTATAATTTGAGATAATGGATGGAAATCGTTTGGGGGGTTCTCGCTGTGGGGACCCTTTTTCCGCTGTGAATTAAGAAAGTAGATAATTCTCATCTCAGACCTTTCTAAGAATAAAAAGAATAGAAGATTATTGATAAACCAAATTAGACATAATACCGCATTTTATTTACCTTGACTTCTCACATGACTAAAGAAGAAAAAATTGCTCGACAAATGATTGGGTCTCTGTCGAATACTTCAGCGATCAATATCCTGGACAAAGAATTTCGATTGGTGAAAATTGGGCGTAAATCAGTACGCTAGCCAGAGGAGGACAATTTTTAGATACTCCAAGTCTCTCGACATTCATAGATATCCGAGGAAGGACAGCGAGAAATTGTCAGGACAGAGTCAAAAATGTCAA
>CAJQUW010009157.1:0-27654 GCA_907163375.1 Prostheceraeus crozeri | reverse complement strand
GGCACTACTGCAGTTTAGTGCACCCTCTATGAAAGAGACGGAAACGCGCCTACTGCAGTTTAGTGCACCCTAAAACAACGGCGCATTCTCCCGCAAACGATGACTACGCACATTACACCGAAGCGCGCGCTCGGTGTAATGTGCGAAGACGAAGACACAAAGACACTCATTTATAACTATAGGGAAGAACGAACGGCATTCATTCTGTTGATTAAATCATGTTGTTCTCACATGCATTTTAGGGTGCACTAAACTGCAGTAGGGGTAAAAGAGGGTGCACCAAACTGCAGTAGTGCCGCTGATGTCTCCCTTGCACAGCTGATGTCTTGCGTACACTGACAGTTACGGCTAGGCTTGGGACAAATATTTTTGTAACTAAAAAATACTTGTTAAATACTAAAACTTTCGGACTGATAGAATGCAGATACAGACACAAATATCAAAATTTTCCAGTCAAAGAAATGTCAAAAAGCTTTCAGGAATTTATTTAGATATCTGTAAAAGGATATCATACATTTCGAACTTGCAAATACGAATACAAATTTCTCTGTAATCTACATAGAAATATACTGCTTATCTGAAGTTCGCTAGAATGGAAATTGACTCAAGGTCGCGGCACATCTGGGGGAACTAAGTTGGGGCATGAAGAACCAATTAAAAGCTTCGATTTACTCATGTGACTGATTCTAACCCAATGATACAGACGTTGGCAGGTGCATCTAAGTGAAAATGCGTGCGATTTATGTGCCGTTATTGTGCATTGCATGAAGCTTAATTTCCATTCTAGATTGTTGTCAATTTCTATGGTAATCTATATTCTGTACTCAATATTTATTGTGCTTAATTTGTCTATGATGCAATGTGGAAAAAGAAGGCAGCAATGTGTACCGTAATGATGATATCTGTATCTATGCATGTGAAAGATAGTTAAGAAATCTCAGTTGGCGTTCATATGCAATGTATTCACAGCATTGCTGCCCGCTTTTTTCCTACATTGCTGCCCAGACCATTTCAATTGCACACAACAGCTTTAACTATCAGGCGCTTACGCGCCCTCAAATGTCCTACATTGTTGCCCCCAAAATCTATGTTAATGCTATATTGCATGGAGATCTCTATGCAAAACAGGTGGCATAAGGACTAGCAATTTTTCGATACCCTTAATCTCATGAAACAGTCAAAGAAATATTGCTTTCGCCAGATAAACAGATATAGCTTGATGATAGGGACTAGGTTTGTAATCTCAGGTTTGGAGAAAAAGTCTTTAGAAACTCATTCGGAACCGAATGCATTACTTACATCAATTGTTCCTATTCCTAACTCCTGGAAACGTCAATTTTCCATGAATTGAAATTGAGTGGATTCTATCATTTCTATCGTAATTTTCAGAAAACAATCTCAGAATTTTTGCAACAAGTGAATGATGCCAATAACGTCCCATATGTTATCATTGTCCGGAGTATTTAAATTATTCGTGCCGAATTCAAGACGATTTAATTCAGATTTATTATTCCGCGAGAGTTCAGGGGTTTCCAATGAGCTTACAATCATCTGTAGTGGACTGGAACTCGGTGGTCCTAGATAGAGGCTGACTCCGACCCGATAGCTAAGTCCTTTACCGAGTCAGAGTCTGACAAAGATCATCTCAACTTTTTTCCATTGTCAGGAAGAGAATGATCTCCAGTATATCAATATAATGCACGATGCAGTACAGTCCAAACTAGCATAATTACAGAAGATTTTAGAGAACATTAAACGGAATTTGTGACTTTCCTCGGTTGACAAATTTTATCGATGCGGTGACTGGTTTGATGATCAGTTAATTAAATACGGAAATCCAGCAGCTGCATGAAAACTCTGATTTAAAGACTATAAGTCGACAATAGGCCATATTTTGTACTGAAGCGTTTGTACCAGACGTCCGATTAATTTCATTTGTGAGATATAGATGATTCAGGATAAGAGAACCACTTCCTCCCTATAAACCATTGACCGAATCTCAACAGGAAACAGAATGTAGTCTGGGTACTAAAATTGTCCATCACCTTGACATAGAACTTGACATCGACTGTGTCTCTCTGCTGTGTGATCCGCTTGATAACAGTCACTGAAACGTCGCACAATTTGGTGTATTTAATGTTGAAATGACTGCTCATTGTTCGATTGTTATGGTATTATGTCAGCAGATTGTGCCATTTCATTAGCGTTACAAGTTCCAATGTTTCCCAGTCAAACAGGAAAAGAGACGACCTGTCTAATTCCGTGGGTCTATCTAAGCGAAAATGCGTGCGATTTATGTGCCGTTATTGTGTATTGCAGGAAGCTTTACTTCCATTCTAGAGGTTTTATTGTTGTCAATTTCTATGGTTTTAATAGACCATGTGTATGGGCCTAAGAGTTCCTGACGAAAAGAGTCTAGAAAATCGGTCAAAGAGGTGGACCAAGTCCGAAGCTTTGATCTAAGCAGCATGCAACACGCACAGGCGATTCACTAACTCTTACTCAGCAACCGACGTGTTCACCCACCTTCAGTGAGAATTCAACATCTCAAGCGTTTTTCCATGTCACATTCAAGTAGAAGCGAACGGGAAGAGATTACAGGAGAAGGAAAACGACTGAAACAATTTTTCGGCCGGCTGACGCGGACCAATTCGAATTTTCTTCGAATCGAATCTCGAAGATTTGCAGGTCCCTTATACGCTGAAGCTATTCGATCGCGATCTCTCTCGTGTAATTTATTCGAAGAAATTCTTGTTGGCACAGCTCTACAGCCATTATAGTTGATGCTTTATTCTAGGTTTCATCAAACATTGAGACTCCTGAAAATCTGATTGGAACATTTCGTGAATTTCATTTAAAATATTCAGTTACTGTAAAATGTTTTGTTTAGTTTAATATATATGCAATTACTGTGGCCATTGGTTCCCAACCTTTCAATTCTTCAGTACCACTTGAGATTTTACACGTTCAGCGCGTACCAAAGAAAGTCTCAAAAGAGTCTCAAAGAAATTCTTTTCATGTTAGGAAAGATGTAATTCCTTTTTACTTTAAAGAAATCTATTTTTGCGATCAAAACAAACATGAAACAAAGAGCAGTCATCCTATAAATGCTCGATGTAGACGCACGTATAAAGAAGTCACTATAAAATAGTTAGCAATAATATTGCCATGAAGAACAACTGACAAACAGTGAATGAACAGAAACAGAAAAATACATTTCGGACCTCAAAATCGCTAACGCATCGTGTTCTACTCACACTTAAGTTTGATGATATATACTATAGATAGTTGTATACATGAGATTAAATCCTGCACTCACCTAGCATACTCGTATTTCTAATCGTCTGTTCTCAATGGAGCACAACTGAAATATGAAGTGGCCGCAACTCATTTCAACAATGATTTTGCATTTTGTTGTCATAGCAATTTGATGCGCTTAAACATTATGCCTTTAAAAAACTAAGGACATCACAAATCAGCAGTTTCCACAAATGACTACCGGAAAATTGACAAAAAAGTTAAAGTTTTATTGGACATTGAGAAATTACTTGCATTACACTTAATTATTAATTGAGAAATTACACTTGCATTACTTAATTACACTAGCATTCACTTTTCCCTATTTTGTTAAGATTGTCAGAAAACATACAGTCATCGTAAGGTATTTACATATAATTGATGACGACATTTAAGCTACGAAGATCCGTGAGAAGAAAGAATATTAAGTTGAAGAAATATCCTAATGCAAATTCGTAGATAAAAGTAGTTAATTAAAGTCCAAAAGCGCAGAAATTTGATGCAAACTAAATGGGGACATAATTTCTCGACTGTTCATTGTTTATGGTATAAGTAGGCCTCATGGATATGTTGTTGAGACGAACATAAATGTCATCACACAATTTTTACTCTGTATTATACTCGTCTCAACATCATAGACAGATGCCTACTTATAACATAAACAACAAGCAGCTCAGAATTTATATCAAACTTCCATGCATCATGATGCTGAAAACACTTCCATTCACTCCCACTATGATTACCAGTTGAAATAAAATAACCAGTATATAAAATTGCTCAACGTTTTCGAGTGACCACACTCTTCTTTCAGGGGCAAACCAGAGAAGATCTGTACACAAGAGGCTTGTATAGCACTATGACAGTCTCCCAAACGCCTGTCTTGTCGGTTCATGTTTCGATTGATAGCTGGTTGAGCTTTAGCTTGCTGGTCTAATCCTCGAGGCATTGGTCTACTTGTCATTTAGGTCAAGACTTAATAAATTTTATTAAAGCTTGACTGGAAATAATTGCATACACCCAGTGGCGGGAGCAGTTAATCGATTCCGCTCGATTAATCGTGCGACGGAATCAATCGCGCGATTCTTGAGAGATCAGGAATCGCGCGATTTTTTTCTGCAATAAGACTTCTCAATGAAATTTGCTTGATGAGGTAAAAATGATGATGTTTCTATTCATTCTTTCAACGTTTGAGAGAATTGCAATGCGCGCATGCTCGCACATGAGATCATGTATAGATTGACAGAATTGCCGTGTGACACGAATTTTCAGTCGCATGCAACAGTAAATCTGTATGAGAGTTCCCCCACATCGAAGGAAGGAATAATTTGATACAATAACATTAAACACATTCGTATAGGGCAGGTACACGATTTATACTAATCAGACAGGCTGTCATAGTCGTCCCTATGATACTCTGTATATATTCTTACTGAAATCATATAATATTTAATTATATAATAATAATAATATTTAATAATTGATAACAATACGCATTGATGCCTGATTTGCATCTAACACGCACACTATGAGGGTAGCCAGGACACAATTGCACTCTCATCTAGACTACATATATATACTCGTATATATTTAAAAGGTATCTAAGCGCCAGACTAAATGGTCTCTGAGCGCCATTATAGGGCTCTGAGCGCCATTTCAATGGCAGATGATATATTTAAAAGGCATCTTAGCGCCATTAAATGGTCTCCGAGCGCCACAAGTGGTGTCTGAGCGCCAAAATAGTCTCCAAGCGCCTCAAACGCATATGAGCATTTCCACGCGAATAACAACTTTTTGTAAAAAAATGAAAGTTAGATTGGACGGCATCTTTTCACTGAAATATTATGTTGATGCCTATATTTTATGACATTGAAGTTAGTTCATGAAATTAGATGGTTGAATGACACATAAAACAGAAAATATTCGTTATTTTCTTCATTTTTATTCCCTTTAGAGTGCCTTTTTTCAGACTGTGATATTGACATGATTGATCATCTGTTTGGCTATTGCTATTTGATATATTTTTACATTTGAATTGAAGCATTCTTGAAAACTTGAAATTTGATACTATCATTTTCATGAACGTTGAAATGACAAGATAAATACATATCTATCTATAGTTTTATAATCGTCATAAGACGACGCTTCGACACTACTGTAACTGTTTTCTTTCTACTGAAAAATCTTGAAATGCAAGTTTTAGTGCAGAAATTATCAAAATATGGGCTATGTGGATTGTTGACGCATTGTTGAATTTCTACTAACATAGATGTAGTTCATCAAGCTTGCGTCATAAGAGGACGATTGAAGAGTCGTCATATGACGCCAAAGTAATTTTCTTGAATTTTTCGTTCATGTATGTTCTAGAATCGGTGATATACGTGGTGTGATCCAAAATGTCCCGGACTAACCTACTTGCAGATAACCTGTGATAACGAATACTACTTCAGATGTAAATTTAGGTCTTTAAGGCATGAGAAATATGGTCGCCGAAATTTTTCCGGTCAGTTTTCTATTTTTAAAAAATATTTTTACATTTTAACATGAATTTCTGTATTTTCTGAATTGATCGAGATCCGATTTGTCTTATTGTTATAGTTAGATTGATTTTGATTTGTACCTTTTTTGACGGATATCTTTGCCATGAATATTGCACGTCTTTTGTTAATTGCTTCATGTGTTACGATATCAATCAGTGAAGTTCATTCAGCACGCATTCATTAAGAAATCCGTGTCAACGATGGTTCTTTGTTCTATCAGTTTTCATGATGGATGTGACAAGCGTGTCTTCAGTCGAATATCGCAGTGTGATACGATACCTCCTGATCCGCGGCTTCGCTAATGGTGACATTCTAAAGGAATTAAGCCTGGCATATGGAAGCAAAGCTCCATCGAGAACTACTGCTTATTTCTGGATAAGCGAATTTAAACGCGGAAGACAATCTGTGGAGCAAGATTTTTCAACTGTTGGTCGGCCGCAGGAGATTCCGGAAGAGAAATCGAGTCAGTGCGATGAAGTGATTACAGCACACAGAAGGATAACCATCCGTGAGTTGTCAAGAGAGTTGCGAATCAGTTATCACTCCTGTCATGACATCATCGAAAGACTTGGATATCGCAAACTGGCATCACGTTTCGTACCGAAGTTTCTGTCACCTGAAATGAAGGAGAACAGACTTCTGGCGGCACAGTCAAATTTGGATCTCCTCGAAATGCACGGAGATCAGTTTCTGAACTGCATCCTTACAGAGGATGAAGCACCTTTAAGTTTGTATCTGCCTCAAAGTAAGCGAGAATCTGCAGAGTGGCGAAAATCAGGCGAGTCTGCCCCTTTGAAAATGCGATCCGGAACATCACATCGCCGGTCGTTGATGCTGACGGTCTTTTGGAACGCTTCGGGAATCCAACTGGTTGACTTTGCGGATAAAGGAGTAAGAATCAATAGCGAATATTATTCCAATCTGTTATCTGAAGCGAGGAAGAAAATAAGAAAGCCACGAAACATTCCCCTCTACTTGCTTCATGACAATGCTCCGATTCACACCTCGCAGGAGACAACCAATGCCTTAACGAGAAACGGATTTCAACTATTGAGCCATCCTCCTTATTCACCTGACTTGGCCCCAAGTGACTTCTATCTGTTTAGATTCCTCAAAAAGCATCTTCGTGGACACCATTTTGAATCGCCAGTTGAACTGCGGGATGCAGTTACTGAGTTTTTTGATTCTTTGACACCGGAATTTTTTCATAAAGCTTTTTGTGAATTGAGACTTCGTTGGCAAAAAGTGACGAATGCTAACGGCTCATACATTGAAAAGTAAACTGTTTTCTGTAACAAAACATTTGTTTTTCCGTTAATTATTAGTCAGGTTATTAGTGATAGCTTAACTGTCAAGTTAATCTAAATATATTAATTCTAAATCGCTAGAATTTATAGGAAAATCTTGAAATTCAGACAAAAATGTTTGAAAATTTTGAAAAAATAGAAAACTGACCGGAAAAATTTCGGCGACCATATTTCTCATGCCTTAAAGACCTAAATTTACATCTGAAGTAGTATTCGTTATCACAGGTTATCTGCAAGTAGGTTAGTCCGGGACATTTTGGATCACACCACGTATCAGCAATAATTTTCATTGGACACATCAAATAATTTGCGCTCCTTGAACATTCTTAATGTGTTTGATAATGAAAGTAAAAGCGATTGAAACAAAAAGAAGATAAGTTCATTTCTTTCTACATGTAGCGCAGTCATCTAGCGGCAGATGTGACCATCAGAACAGATGATTGTGACATATTTGGCATTCTTTTTGATGAATGGATCCATCAAAGAGCAAAAATAAACTAAATAACTTTGTTGTACATGTAGCATCAGCTAATTACGGCTCAATAATAGAAGATGGAAGAAGTTTCAAATTCAATAGGCCTACGATGTTCAGTACTTCCATCGACAATTACGGCTATGCTAAAGAGTAAACGATATCGTTATAGGCCTACTTGTGAGATGACTAAACGATCAGGAATATAGTCAAAAGCTCAAAAGCAATATTTTCTTTCCGGATTTTAAAACGTTTCCACAATCTCACAATCACGGCAAAGTACTTTGATATGTGCGCAGGAAATTCAAGGACTCCCGTGAAGATGAAGCATTTTATTTGATGAGATCTATGGTTCCAGTTCCTTTTGAGGGCAAATCAATTGGTGGAAATGGCAATCAAGCAAAAGTTTCCATTGGAAATGCTCCATCAACTTTAGTAGGCTTACAGTCTGGAACCTACCATGCAATATGGTTGGTGATATGGTGGCTGGGGTATGTGCATTGATGGTTGGTGTCCCGGAATAGTTGCTTCTGTGGATTCAACAAAATGCCACACATTTTCAGTGCGGTATGAACAATGTCGGGAATCGTTTCCGATTTCCTGCCGTTGATGATATTGACGAGATAAATGATCGGTAAACTCCTTGCAAATTGATTGACGGGATGATCGGATTTGAGGACAAACTTTTCATCTAATTGACACTGACTATGCTGCCGCAAACGCTGTTTCATGACCTGTAGTGCTTGAAGTCAAAGTTTTGCGTTACAGAAGACTATCAACATCTCTATAGCTGAGATTATCTTAGAAAAATTGTTCTTTAGAAATTGATACTTTTCGTCATAAGGCGCGACGCTTAATTTCGTCATGAGAAGACGATTCATTTTCTGATCCTATTTTTCACCTATACGTTTAAATGAATCATAATTAATGACTGAAATTGATTACATTTGTCATTAAACAAAAGTTTATTAAAGGTTAGATTCAATAACTTATTGCAACTCGAAGAAAAATTGATGAGACTCACATGTACTAAATTTGAGGTTGACTTTTGCATCATAGGAGGACGTTTGGTAAACACAGCTGCTGGACCTATATAAATAAGATTACAAAAAAATTAACACCATGGATATCTACATGTTAATTGAACCTAGCTATGCAGCAATTACTAATCCAAGGCAAAGTGAAGGCGTCAATTAATTCCTAGTTATAATCAATTTAAGAATGCAAAATTCTTCAAACGTCAATAGATAACGCATGGAAATACTCAGATATGGTAAAATCCAGCAAATTAGTAGTCCCCTTTTATGTCCATTCAAAAAAGACCTAAATAGCCTACAATGGACACAATTTTAAACTGTTTTCAGCTATCATATACTGATTCTATGATAAGACTTAATAGCTGAAAACAGCATGAATGTATTGACTTGCATACTTTGTGGCTATTCTCTTATATTCACATAACAACATCATGAATTGAAGTAGGCCTAGAATAGGCATACTTGAAATAATAAACTATGATAAAATGAATGTCACATAGAGGTGACATAACTGTCCTCACTAGTCTCATGCCTTATGTAGATACATGCTGGCATGCATGTATGTACTTTTGCTTGATAATGAATTTATAGTGCATATCCAAATAATTTTATTGACTTATCAAGTCTAAGGATTTACAGAAGTTATCGCACCGGTATGAGATTCTTGTGACAACTATGTTTTTTGAAGTTTAAGCTCAGGATGAGTACGGATATCCATGAATAAGTTCCATGACTAGGGTATAGGTGGAATCCATTTAGGCCACATCGACTTCGAATTGCTACCGTCGTATCGTGCGGTTTACACGAAAAGTAATTTAGAATGAAAATTGAGTTTTGGGTTAGTAGCTTATAGAATTTATTTAAGGTTGGTTTAGGAGAAATTTTCGGTTGCTTTATGGTTGGATTCTAGATTTTGTTCAGGGTTTGTCTCAGATGGTCTCATGGATCGTTTTTAGTGTGATTGCTTTATAGGACTGAGTATTGAAACAGCATTCAACGTATAAAACTCATCAAAGCTCTGCCGACGAAATTGTTAACAATCTCCTTTAATGAAGTGATGATAAAGAATCAACAAGGACCTGAATTCAAGTGTGCTTGATGAGACATCTGCTTCCATGAAAGGTCTAGTCCTATCCAAAAACAGACACGGAAGACATGTGCATATACATGTAGGCCTAACAGATACACAAAATAAATAAATAATCGTACATACTAATCATGAGCAAAATATGCCACAATGTACAATGCGCAAGCTGAAGCTCATTGTCATGCTTCATATTGCCATTCACGATAGACCTACTTAACCTACTCTGCTATTTTACGATAACATCATCGTGATCCTTTATGATAAGCACCACAGCAAGGCATTTAATCCGCAGCATCAAAATGCTCTTCTATTGCTAATGTTATCTAATGCTGTTCTCAAATTAATATCTTTTCAATATTTTCATAGCCCTTTTTTCATGCAAGTAGAATTTTCGGAATGGAGTGGACACCAGCAACCACATATAAATCGAGTCGATGGTGAAATCTGAATCACCGTTAATTTCCTGACAAGCATCACGAATTCGAGTTCGCAAATGATCCAGGTCATTCATGCGCACGGAATATACTATTTGTCTAGCGCATCCCCAAAAGAAGTAATCCATAGGATTCAGGTCGGGGGATCCAGCAGCCCATTCGACTGTCCCCCTCGACCAATCCAAAGAACGAAGCTTTTATCCAGCCAGCCGCGCACTTTCAAGACAGTGTGGAGGCGTTCATATCCTGCATGACCACTCAGGCCGGTCTTCTCCAATTGAGCTTAACTGAGGGATAAGTTCTACTTGCAACACTGAGGTACCTGTCGCCGTCGAGCGTGGAGTCAAAAAAGAATGACCCTAAAACATGGTCTCTCCAGAGACCATATCAGACCATTAGTTTTGCATCACTGTGTTCTTTTGTAGGTTGCATCCAGTGGGGATTCTCATAACATCGGCCTCATGCGCATAACATCGGCAGTTTTATTTGTTCACTTCACCATTGATATAGAAATTGGCTTCATCACTAAAGAGCACTTTCCGATGCACCATGTCAGAATATTCATCAAATCGGAATTTAAACCATGTCGATTTAAACATTCCCATGCGTCGGTCAGAATCGTCTTCGTACAATTTTTGGAGTATCTGAAGTTTGTATGGATGAAAAAGTTCTTCTTTGAGTATCGTCTGCATCGTGGAGCGGGGAACGGTGATTTCACAAGATAATCTACGGATGGATTTTTTTAGACTTTGCTCAGTTTTATCGAGAATGGCTGTTCGTGTCGCATCAGATACTCTTGCACGTCCACCTCGATCTTTGTCGTCAACACGGCCAGCTTCTCTGAACTTCGCAAGTAAACAACCGACTGCCGTGTGACTAATAATCCGGCAGCCAGAACGAGTTTCTGCAGGGAACGAGGCCGAAAGTGAGACTCTCACAGAATGTTGTACACCCTATGCAGACTTCGAATCGCTGCGTCTGTCGAGTTCTAGTGAGCTCCTCTTCTTGTCAGACAGGATCAAAGAAAAACACATGCTAATCCGATGGGACGCAGATTACAGTTTTTGGCTAAAATGAAATTTTCTATGTTTTCTCTGATTAAACGAAAAGTACTAAGCCCAAAGTCATAATGTTTGGCATGGAATGTCTTCAGGTCTTTTTCTATGATCTTCATGCACCCCGTGTATATAAAGCTAAACACATTTAGATTTGGATAGCCTCTTAATGTCGGCAAACACAAACATTTTGAGCAACTTTATCCACATTCAACCACATTCTCACACACATTGCCGATTAGATGCATGATAAAAGCATATGCACATCGTAGGAAATGACTTGAAGACATTCCATGTCAAAAATTTGACTATGGACTTGGTACTTTTCGTTTAATCAGAGAAAACATAGAAAATTTAATTTTAGCCAAAAACTGCAATCTGCGTCCCATTGCATTTACATGTGTTTTTCTTTGATCCTGTCTGACAAGAAGAGGAACTCACTAGAACTAGGCAGACACAGCGATTCGTAGTAGGCATAGGGTGTACATCATTCTGTGAAAGTCTCATTTTCGGCCTCGTTCCCTGCAGAAACTCGTTCTGGCTGCCGGACTAAACATTCATGCCTTCATTTTGAATTGAACGTTTCAGCAACAGACCTGCTTGTCGCACCCTTTCGCCCACAAAGTAAGATAATTTCAACTCTGTGTTCAATTGTCAAGGACATGCTCGCAGATTGTGATTAAGAAGCCATTGTCGCTTCCATTTATCTTGACTCCTTCGCTTTCGGAGTAATACTCACTTTGGCAGTCGCACGATCATCGGCACGCGGTCGTCTGCACCAAATAATGTTCATTCATGAAGTTAATAGAACGAAGTAGACTCTACATGCGCACGACGAAACCAGGAATTTCTATAATACAGTCCGTTTCATAAAAAGTGGATCATCCTAAAATTTGACTAAATAAAACATAAGTATGATACAGAAAGCATTTTTCATGTTATTTCATGTCCCTAATATATTTAAATGTCCTTATATAATCTGATAAGCTATAATACAGTAACGGTTCTTAAGAAGCTAATATTTTGTGGCCCTACCCTTCAATGACATTACTAATTCGTCTAGGCATTGATTCGATGACATCGTTGATTTTTGACTGATCTAACTTTCTCCACTCTCTTTTTAACAGTGACGTAAGTTGTGATACGCCATTTGTAGGTAGCAGTGAACGACGAACGTTACGTTTTAGAATACTCCATACATTTTCTATGGGATTCAGATCAGGAGAACGAGCTGGCCAAGATAATGTCCTAAGCCCTAATTGAGACTTGCATAAGTTGACTCTACTACTCCTGTGATACGTAGCATTATCATCCATAAATAACCAAGTCGATGGATCACCAAGTTGATCTGTCAGTTGGCCAATGTTTATTCGTAAAACATTCACATAGCGTTCAGAATTCATGGTTCCTTGCTGTGTGTGAAGTTCAGAGCGGCCATTGGTCCAAATGCCAGCCCAAATCAGTAGAGTCGCACCACCTTGTACCCGGGGACGATGTAAAATGTCTCGGAATTTCCTGATCAGATTTTATCCATAATCTCAACCGACCATCACTATCCTTCAGACGGACTGATGCCTCATCAGACCAGACAACCCGATTCCATTGATTTCGCCAGTGACAATGACTCATTGCCCATCTGAGACGTCTTTTTGTATGCTGATCTGCTAATTCGATCTGAGAGGGCCTCTTACAGCTCTTGAAATTCGACTCAATAAGTCTTCTACGAATAGTGGACTTAGAAATAGACGAGACTAGTGCAGCCATCTCAGTTAACGAGAGACTTGGATCAACTTTAACAAATCTCAAAATTAGGCGGTCTCTACGTTTGGATGTTTTGCGTGGACGGCCACAGCCCTCTTTACGACAGAGTCGAAAATCATCATTATGCCATCGATGCACATTTGTGTAAGGGACATTTAGTCGCTTGCTTGTAGCTCGCAAAGAAAACCCTAGTTCTAGCAAGGCTGATTCTTTGCCTTTTGTGAATGCGATCTCGTTATTATTCATTTGTGCTTTGTATTGTTTTCAACCGGTAAGAGATAGATTTCTAGCTGAAAGCAATCAGGTGTGCTGCCAACACCACCGCAACGAAGTCAGGAAGGTATGGAACATGAAGTCCAGTTAATCACATGTAGCAGTTACATTATTGTTGATGAATAATGGTGCTATACTGGCTCTGATTGACCGATTTTCTTTATTTTTGTTTTGCTTGATAGCTTTTGGCTTGTAGAACAACATATTACATTTAACAAAGGAAACAAATGTAATTTTATAAGAGTGAGGTATGATTTTGTGTAACATTGCTAAATGAAGATCAAATTATCTACTACTTTTTTATCTATAACAGGAAAACAACTCAATATTCATGCTTGAAATTTCCAACAATGATATTAGTAAGCACAACTGACATATCTTCCAAATTTCAGAGAAATTCGCTCAAGTTTGGCGGAGTTAGACAAAGTTGAAGTTAAGGCGATGTTTAAGGGTGATCCATTTTTTATGAAACAATCTGTACATGTATATGAAGATTTGCTAATCATAAAGAGAGTGCCAGTTCCCTGGGGCATAGAATAGAAAGATGTCCTCTGAACAATTTGGGCACAAAAATCCCTTGGCAGCAGTAGACATCGCTCTTTTCTCCCTACAAGGGCTCATCAGCGCGCTCGGAAGAGCCGAAGTTAGCTTAAAGTATCTGGAATGGCTGTACAGCGGGTTGCTCTGTGTTTACTTATCGTTGATAATCATAATGATTGTAGATTGCTAGCTCTAGATATTTTAAGCTAGTCTGAGTCATTCCGAGCTGTACTGACGAGCCCTTGTAGGGTGAAACGGACTTTCTAAGCTTCCAAGGAATTCTTTGTCTAAATTCTTCAAGGTTGAGGACATCTTTCTATTAGATTTGCTAATACTTTGCAAACGTTTTTTAATTGACGCATAGTTATCCGTGTTTCAAGACTGATAGAAGAAACGGCGAATGCCTACAAGTAGATTCGATCAAATATGATTGATAAAGACATGAAGACTCAAAACTGTCAAATGAAAGTATTAATAATAGTAGATGTAGATATTGTAGATATTGTAGGTGCATGTAGCTTACTTGCAGTACTTCTATGATAGCAGATTTGTGGTAGAATTTAAAAATATATTATCAAGGCTATTCATGCCTTGCTCACGACTTCTTATGTGTTTTGATTTATTGTGAATCATTCGCAAACATCTACAAATAAGCTATCGCATTAATAGGGTAATGAATCCCTTGAATTTCTGAAAAACTTTTTAATAGAAGCAAAAACAGCACTAGTGGACAAAATTACGGAAACATTGTAATTAATTGCGCAATTCTCGCGCAATTCTCATATATTTTTGACAATTAATTACAATGAATTTATTGCAATTTCTTTGTTTTTTTGCTATATTAGTTGCAATTCTTGTATATTCCACGAACAATTTATTGCAATTATTGTATATTTCTCCCACAATTTATTGCGACTTAAGCGTACTCTATAGAGATTGAATTCTCATCCTTACAACAAGATGCAATGTACACAAAACCATCCTCGCATTTCTGTGTATGTTAGAGCAAACAATGTGAACTTTGATGACATGTAATTTGAAATTCTGTATACAGTTGATACAATATCATTACAGCATAGAGTATTTTACGGCGACAAAACAGGAAAGTTTCACACAGATCTAGGATATGTAGGTCACTCGTCGTGTAGCTTGCTCATTTTGTCTCAAGCTTCCGATCATTAAGTAATCAACAGCACAGACTACTTAAGTCTGATGCCCTATTTATCATCATTCATTTGCAAACGAAACGCTGCAAATAAATATTTCTCGGCTTCTTTAGCTGACATACAAGGACACTGCGAATAAGCGATCTTTTAATTTCCTAGATCTGTGTTTTAATTATATTCCGATATTACTGTGCAAGGCATTACCAATGTCATACAGTCACCCAGATTACTATCAAAACCTTTCAAAGTTACACAAGGCACCAGCAAAGATGATACAGGTATTTCACAAAATTCCTCCGTATGTTTTACAACAAAAATAAAGACATTTGTAACCAAAAGATCAGTAAGATGCCGAGGTATACCATGTAATGCATAATTCGAGAAATCAAGCATACGTACAGTGCAACATTGTAGCACAGTTGCCCTGGCAACAATACGACCATCAACATGTTTAATAAATTCTATGACATCAATTAATTGATTTTCACTATTTACTGTAGCTGTATAAATAGAAGTGTATCGATCACTTTTGCTATATGATCTCGAACAAAATTTTAATTTACCTTTACGAATACAACCCTTGTTAAGAAAATGATATTCATCACTATTCCTATCCGGTACAATGTCTAGAAGCTTCAAAAGTTCAGACTTATTTTCATAAGAAGCAACATCCAAATAACAACTGCTATGTTATAACAAATAATATTTGTCACATATTTGTTTGAAGTAATCTGTGGTTCCTTGGGTATACAATTTTAGCGCTTTCATCTGGGCTTCGAAAGAAAACATAAACAAAATGGTAACGCTCCAAAACGTTCAACTTGATCACCGAGATGTAACAGCTGGTGCATAGTTACAGTACACATGGAGGTATTATACAGAGTATTCAAAGCAGAGTGAAAGTAAACGAAAAGTTCTTTGATGCTACGTGAAAACGATCTCGCAGATCTCATATAACACATTCTACAACCATACAAAAATGTCAAAAAATGAAATACATATTTCTGGTCATTTATATGTTTATAAAACAAGGACAATACTATCGTTGGTACACTATAGAAAAATAAGAAGTACATGTAATCACGAGCTTTCCAAAATGACCGATCATTTAACGAAACTGGTCTTGCCATAAAAACTGGAATTTTTACTGTTTCTAATACCTTGTCATAGTTGACAGTATGTCTTCCAATGAAATAAATTTCTCTATAAGATGATGAGTCTAAAAGCTTTTTCAGTAACAATTTAAAAGTTTTCAAATACGAGGTGCAGTGGATCAAGTAAAACATGTGACGGTATACTAAGATAATTTGACAAACAAGACTTTCCTTTAATACCAAATAAGGTTTATCACATGAGCCAGTTCACTGTATTCCCTATATTGATCATCACTAATAGGTTCGTAAACGTCTCCGTACCTTCGAGTGTGACCCCTGCCAGCTCTTACCACTCTGCCCGATGCACCAAGCATCCAAATTTACCATTGAATTGTTGATGATTCAAGATACTCGCGGCGGCCGGTAGATCAAACACAGCAGTATGCAACTTCGGTAGAACTCTGATATATGAGCATCCCAGATTCAAGTCCATTGGGCTACCAATACCAGACGTTTTCAAATAATCTGTTAAAAAGTGACACCAATCAGGTTTAACCCTACTTTCCCAAAGTCCAAGGATGATAACATTTTCTCGTTTGGTTCGTAGATGTAACGGCAAATCCAAAAGCATACAATGGACAGGCCAGACTGTTGATTTCTTATACCTATACAATTGTCCACCATCAGTAGAGAGATGTAGATGCAGGACAATAATATCTGTATCACCAATACCGCATCCTCCAAGAATATCACTGTTGTCATGTTCCAAATCACGTCGATAGTTTCTGATTGTATCCAAATAGCGACACAGTAATAATTCTAATTGCCAAGTTATATCAAAAGTTACACATTTTTCATCAAATGTGAAATTGTATGAGGGAGTTTGGTCTAAACACAAATGCTTTCTGATATGCTTTTTAACTACTCTCCATGACAATTTCTTTTTGATGTTACCCGAAACCTGGAAGATAAAAAAATTGTGTAGAAACATGGAAGGGTATCAAACGTATACACATATAATAAATCGCTAATTCTACGAAAGATAGATCATCGGCTGTCAAATGCCAGTAACAGAAATATCAGGTAACTTTAGAATACTCGAGCCCATATCCGTCATTCTTTAGGAGGATTTCTGGATAAAAACTCTTTGCACAGTCTTTCCTCTTGGGTTAAAAGATAGGCTTCGAGGTTTTGGATGTACTTCCAAAGGTACCTTACATAAACAGTATTATTTCTCTTTTTCCTGTTCTAAGAAAACCAAGAAGTCACTTGATTTAATCTTCAGCAATTCCAAGAACTTTATTTGCAATTATAATAATGTATCGCATGCAAACACAATTCAAAAAATATTAAGAATGCAACGTAAGTACTTCACAATAGATTCAGTATTATACCCGCGACTGCCGATCAATATCATTTGCCACAAAATATCCAGGATTACAAAACATTCGGAAGCTCTGACATATCAGTCGTTATGAAAATTAAACGATTTACTTTTATAACCAGCTAAATCACAAATGAGGTCCATTTGGTCAGCCGTCTAATGTATATAGCTTGAGCCCGATTTCTTAACCCTCGGACGGCCAAGGTCGGTTATATTCCTAGGACGGCCAAGGGTGGCTTGAAAAGCCTCCCTCACTAATTCGACATTATATTGTTTTTATTGACTTAAATTAGTTCAAGTATGGTAACGAAAGCTTCCTCTCTGAACTGTTAGTCATAAAATTGCATTTTCGCAGAAATTATTTCGATTCTATAGCCTAGCCATAACATTTAAACTTCTAAGATCCTTATTATCGGAAGTGAATGAGTTGTCGCGCTCGTTAATGAACTTCAAAGCAATCAGCCAAGCCTTATGTGTGTGTGTGTGTGTGTGCGTGGGTGCGTGAGAGAACAAACCGCTTTTGCTTGTGCGTGACAATGAATGACAATGAATCAAGTCATATAGTGTGAATAGCTGTTCATCTCGGCTGTCGCTTCTTGTTTGATCGATCGTGTGCAAGAAAGCATGGCTCGCAGACAACCGAAACGAATAGCTGCTTTGACAGCTGAGCAATCTATTTGTACTGTTTTCGAAGATGGAGAAAACGCAGCATCTGATGAATCGGAATTGCTTGATGTTCAGCATATAAGTGACGTCCACGCCGAAGCTGATGGTGGGGTTGAAGATCACGAATTGGACGTGGACAGTGATGATGAAATCGTGCCATTGAGAAGACGCTTACATGAAACCGAAAGCAGCCTTATATCACAGCAAATGTACATTGATAAAAATGGTCAGATGTGGTATAGCGAAGGACCTGTTCAACGCAGACGTGACGCAGCTAATATCCTGCGAAACTCTGGTGGCCCTACCAGTACCTCAGTGAAAGACACTAAAATGGAAACTTGGCAACTTTTCTGGACTGATGATCTTCTTCAGAAAGTTCTCACGTTCTCTCAAATGAAAGCGGATGCATTGAGTTTACCTATTCAATTCACAATGACATCTCTAAAAGCCTATATTGCTATTCTCTACTTTCGGGGAGCCAATCAAGACAATAAAATCCCAATCGATGAGCTTTGGAATAAGAAATATTCGACTTTCTATCTTACCGTCATGAGTCGTAATCTCTTCAAGCTGTGGAATCGCTGTCTTCGTTTTGACGACATCAATCTTCGGGAGGATCGAAAGAAAACTGACACATTTGCGGCGATGAGGGAAATTTGGGAAGCTTGGAATTCACGATTGAGACTATTCTTCGAACCGACGTCGTGTATTTGTGTTGACGAACAATTAGTTGCATCCAAGTGTAGATCTCCACATCGAATATATAATCCTTCGAAACCCGGGAAATATGGGGAGCTCATTCGTTGGTGCTGTGACGCAAATGTTCGCTACTTTCTAAACGGCAGTCCATTGACGAAACGCCCTGAAGATCACGACGCCCTCCTCCTGCATAAAGAAGAAAACAAAGCTAAAAGGTTGGTAATGAATCTTGCAGCGCCTTTTTTCGAAAAAGGTCTGAATGTCACAGGAGACCGTTTCTTCACTTCTCTTGAGCTCGCCGAAGAACTCCTGGAGAGGAAAACTACCTATGTTGGAACTGTTGCAACCAACAAAAGGCATCTGCCGCCTGTGCTTCTTCAAACGAAAGAAAAATTCGAATCTGTCTTTGTTTTTGGCGGTACAGATAAAAAAGTGACACAACAATCGCATCAATACTCAGCAAAGAAAAAAGTATTTCTCCTATCGACAATGCATCACAATTCCACAATTGAAAATAACATCAAGAAAAAGAGCGAAATACAGATGTATTACAACTCGACTAAAGGAGCTGTAGACACTGTGGACGAAATGTGCAAGCATACAACCACACGGGTCCCTACGCGACGATGGACAGTGGTCCATTTTCATAATATGTTGGACGTTAGTGGCGTCAATACCTTCACATTGTTCAATTTGAATCATCCTGACTGGACCCTTCTGCCAGTGGCCAAACGGCGCAGATGTTTTCTCCACTCATTGGCACATGAACTGGCTGCTCAGCATGTGAGTGATAGACTTCAAGATCCTATTGGATTGTCATCTGCAACGATTGATATTTTGAAGAAGTTTACGAACACGGAACGAGTCCACGATGAACATGAAATTAGCAGCCAATGCTTATCTGCTGTTCAAAGATGTTTTCGTTGTAAGGAAGGTGGGAAATCTAGCAGAAATTCAAACAAGACACGTTTCTGCTGTTCCAAATGCGAGGTGCCAGTTTGTGGCAAGCATTCACAGCCTATGAGTTATGTATGTCATCAGTGTTTGTGACTCTCAACTTTATCTGTAATAGCCAATTTGGTAATAATTATACATAGGTTTATACCTCCTTTTCTATAGTACATGTACACGCTATATATGTATGCAATTGATAGTAAAAAATTCTATATTATGTATCAAATAGAGTTGAATAGTTTTGAACACTATCGTTTTTTCGTTATTTGATGTCTAAGTGAGTACCTAAAAATTAAATTTAAATCCATTCGTTTCAAAAATATAATGCTCAAACTTTACAATTCTGATGTCAAGATACATAGGATAAAAGTCATTAACTGTCATCATTCAAAACTCTTTCGTTTATTAGTTATCTTTATTTGAATAAATAGGAGGTTCTGAGAACCACCCTTGGCCGTCCGAGGGTTAATCAGGGGATGGGACCATTTGGATTCATGCAGCCCCATCTAAAAAAAAGCAAGTATCCACCTACTACTCGTCTCAAACATGCTGTATAAACCGAGTGCAGTGGCGCTGCTTTCTGAATTATTTTGAGTCATGACCGCAGAATGTGCGCATTAAAATTCGTTTCAGTGGTTGAGAAAATAAGGTTTCATTTCAAGACCTCATGTGTTGGTTCATTTTATAGTATATTATAATATCATGTTTTTCAATTTCATTAACTCATGATTTTAGTATGACACTTAAAAAATTGCAGAAATCTTACTAATTTCCAATTTATAATGTTACCCTCTATCAATAGGCCTACTTAGTTTCATTGTCTGATACTACCTGAAACCTTGATGCTGTAAACCTAGAACGCTACATCTACCGGATGAAAAAGGAGTAAAACATAAGCTGTTTTTGAATTCCTACCCAGTCTAAAACAGACGTGTCACATTCTCCAATATCTATTCCCGAATGAAACCCGGGTCAGAGTGAGAAAAAAGAAATTGAACCCTCAATTGAAGAACAGTATAAAAATGATCACGCTGATAATGATGCGACGCTTGAACTTTCTACTGAATTTCAGAAAAATATTAATTGTTTTTAAATCAAAAACTTTAGCACCGGTAGGTCTAGAAAAAATGTTAAATTTTTTTTCAATCTCAAGCACATTATTTCAAAAAGGAGACCATGAAGGTGTACGTTTACAGCTAAAATACAATTTAACTCACACTTCATGGAATAATAACTTGGTTTGTAGCATCAGTGATCGTCTTACCTTCTTTTACGTGGCCTCCGCTCTATTCCTTACCAGCACGTAAACTTGAGAGAATCGGCAGAAATTGAGTCACACAGGTATTCGATTCACACTTCTATCATATTTCGTTTAATTCGAAGAAGCTTCACGAAATCATACTTTACCAATGTAAAGAATCAGCATGAAAAGTCGTTGGCACATCCAGTGACAGCTTTACAATTCACAGCCCTTCTGTTCGACTGAGGAGCGCATATCGAAACGAGCGCAGCAGTATGGCCAGACAGTGAGGTCACGCATTGTTAAAAGAAACGTAAAGTAAGTCAGTGCGCGCCAAAGACAAGGGGACACGTGCACTCTATGCGTGAGTCACTCTATAAAGCAATGATCCTATGTGTAAGGCAAGATTGATGTTGTTATGACGTCACTCGATCGTATTATATAGAAGTCCTCGACTGAAGGCATGCTAGGAAGAAACAAACGCTCATATTAATGTAGAGCTGCAATTATTAATGAAGTATGGTGAATATGGGTGCTGCTATTGTGCTTGTCTGTGAAATCAAACTGCATGTTCATCGACTTCAATGTGATGTGAAGATTAACACAGACACTGCTCCTTTGCAAGTTACACTGTTCAAGTTCAATTCCATTGTTCACGTATTTGTCTTGGAGATTCGGTTCCGTTTTGACACCAGCTGCTGGCTAGTGATAAAAAGTTGTGATTTTTCAATCATTTGACGTAAACATTGTTATCATGTAGCTAAACAGATGAGTTCAGAACTCCGCTTACTGCACTGTTTAATGGTAACAATTACATAAGTATGCAGAAACATTTTTGTTACATCGACAAATTAATTTATAAATATTTGTAAAATGTTTCAGATATGAACATTTAGGTGATTATGATAATATTTTAGCGCCGGTATAAATATTTTTGCAGTGAAATGGTTTTTTAAAGTCGTTTTTAAGTTTTCTAGTTCCGAAGTGAAATCAATTTATCGATCATTTGAAAACTATTACCTTAAGTTATCTGAAATTGATTGCGATTTGCTTTTGTGCAATACATGTCTCATATATATATATATATATATATATATATATATATATATATATATGAGATACATATATAGATATATAGTATTATAATGACCATATTGCAATATGGTCATTAGGGTATTTTTATTACAATTTTCGTATACTACAGTGATATCAATTATAATCAACAAAAAGTAGCAATGATATGAATGTTTTCATTTTTTATCCTGAAGAGAGCAAAAATCTTTGTAAAGGAAGCAACACTGAGATGAATCGATGATGATAAATGTACGATGAAAATTTCGCAAACGAAAAATACAAAAATTGCAATTTATATATTGCATCATTTTATTGCAATTATCGTGTAAAATGACAATAAATTACAATTAACGCATAAAATCATATATAAATTGCAATGTTTCCGCAATTCTGTCCACTAGTGAGTTTTTACTCCACGTTTCGGGTCCAGACCCTTCTTCATAGAGTTAAAACAGGGTTCCTCGTTTATGGTCGATGGGCCGATAAGCGAATTGCCGATAAAAGTGAAGTCAAATCATAATCAATATGTAAAAAGTATGTCGGGACCACTCGCCGATAAGTCTATAGGCGAACTGTCGGTATAGAGACAGTCGATACGAATTTTCATGTTGAACAATTTTAATACATTATTGTCACCAGCATTACAGCTAGACTATTTCAAAATGTCACAAAACCCAAAAGAACAAATTTCATGTCGTTATCATGTTTCAACTCTATGCTACATAATTGACATCTGCTAGTTGTAAAAAATCAAAGCATTTAGATTTAAAAGACACGTTTTCACATGCAAAATGGAGATCAGTTAATCTGTTGCAGAATTAGAGTAAAAATTATGACAACCACGAAGAGGTCAAGTCATCCCGTCAGATCAGATGAAGAAATTCATCCCGTTACAAAATTTATTCAGTCTAAGTCATCCAAAAAGTTAGGCAAAAGTTACAACACATGCCACTCGATGTTAATGCATATTTACTATCTATTATACGCGTAGATAGTCTTTATTATAGATACCAGTAGTACATGTAGTGAAAAATTATGTCATGCTTGCAAGCAGTATTTTACGTAGGCCTCATGCTTCAACTTTAAGGGTGATTGGAATGATACCATTGTTATGGTCTATGGAAATGACCCCGATGACATTAAAAAGCAAGTCATATTTATTCAAATGATATTTGGAGATCTTACATTTAGCCATCATGGAATTTCCAATGATTTCATGCACTTCATGCCAGTGCATGCTTATTCAAAAAGTACATCATTCAAAAAAAATACTCGAAGCTTCTGCAAATTCTACAATTTGATTTATTGGGAGTGAGCTCTAGAGATTTAACGAGTCTGTATGAAAATTCAATTGTCTAATTACTACTAATTTTGATACGTAAGTACAGTCACCGTATCAGTGATATAACATAACCGAAGCTCCGATATATTGCGTTCAATCAATATATTGCGTTCAATTGCGTTCATAGTTGAAACATTTATTTATCTTCTCACATGAATAAAATTCAAACAAAACCGTTAAAAATTACAAATGCATGTAAAATCTGAAATATTTACTTAAATATTTCCCGAAAATGTTTGGTGCATTTGGCTTTGAAAGCTTGGCTACAAAATACAAAATTCAAGAAGCGACTTGACAACATTTAATAATAGCGTGAAACATGCGTCAGAATTCAAAAGCAATTACATTACTATACTAAAATAAATAAATGAGCCTTGTTTATATTCAAGCACATCAGGCACAGAGCCTTTCTTCCATGTGGCCGAGTTGTCCTTTATCCACTCTCATTCTTTTGTGCTGAATGCTTAGCAAGAATGCATAGTGCATCTATTTTCATTGTCTTAGGTTTGACTCGACCAAGGCTCGCCGAGCGAACACTCTACCACAAGGCCTTAGCGCCGGTTGATTATTTATCATATTTGATGAAGGCTGCATCTGAGATCATTTCATTCAATATCTGTTCACAATAAATATTATGAAAAGTTGATCAAGCGTGATCCTCATTCACTGAAAATCTGTCTCTATACAAATGTCGTTCGACATTGCAACTTGTGATTTGAGATTTTCAGGACAAAAATATACACCTTTTATATACGGTACTTTTTCCATATACAGTGATGCTTTAATAACAAAGCAACAATACAAATATTACAGTAAGGCTACAAGCACGACTATTAAGGTGTTCGTTCAGACATCTTACATGTAGGTAGAGCAAGTAGCTAGTATTCAATTGTTTTCTACTATTTCACAAAATTATTTATTACACTTATTTATGTTGATGATAGAGAGTCATATTCATGAAATTTCCGTGGCAGTCGCCTTCTCATCTCAATACCTGGTATTGAAGCGACCATTTAAGAAATATTTTTAGCTACCAATCATGTGGTTGCTACACTTACTGCTCGACGAACGATAAATGACCCTCATCGTGCGATAAATATGATCAAAGAATTTATCGCTGCATGGCTGTCAAAATTTCTTATTGCACTGTGATTGTATGCAATGTTTTCGTTGTATGCAGCTGTCCATTTCAGGACATAGAAATAGAACGATTGATATTTACGATGGTAAAGTATAGTTATTCTGAAGCACTTGCCAATTGCTTAGCGCTATGATAACGCTAAGATAGCGTTCACTTCAAGACCTTTTACAAAAGAGCGATTGGCAAGCCAGTGCATTGCTATTTTGAGCTACGGAAATCGAATTGTTATCAATGGTTGACGCTATGATGACGCTACGATAGCGTTCACTTCAATAACTCTACAATGGAGCAATAATCCTAGAGTGCGATAACTATCACTTGTTGCCGATCATCAACTTTTAATTATATCTGATGTTAGAGAATACGAGGGGCGTTCAATAAGTTCGTAGAATGAAATGCTTAGAGATGATGAATTAAGTTCTAATTTCGTGTGTTAGTTGATCTATGTTAATTATGTTCACAGTCATAACACTGTTCACTTTGCTTTGTCCGTTCAGCTATAAGAAGACTGCAAACTCATTGAATCAATGTAGATAATGGAATCGTCACTGATTGAACACAGAGCCGTCATCAAATTCCTTGTCAAAGAAGGTTCTTCGGCCAAAGAAATCACGGAACGGATAGCTAAGGTGTACCAGCAAGATGCTCCCAAATATTCCACGGTCGCCAAGTGGGCCGCGGAGTTCAAGCGAGGCCGTCAATCCTTGGAAGACGATCCAAGGTCGGGTCGACCATTGGAGGTGACGACACCGGAAGTCATCCGCCGTGTGGAGGACCTTGTGATGACTGATCGTCGTTTGAAAGTCAAAGAAGTTGCAGTAGAAGTTGGCATTTCAGATGGGAGCGTTTTTACGATTCTTCACGATCATCTTCATCTCTCCAAGGTGTCTGCCAGATGGGTGCCTCAAAATCTTCAAGTGCAAGATCGACAGCAGCGGATGCAACTCAGCTCACAACTTCTGGAGCTTTACAGGAGGGATCCAGAAGACTTCCACCTGCGACTGGTGACTGGAGATGAAACCTGGGTGCACCACTGGGACCCTGAGAGCAAGATCGCCTCAATGCAGTGGAAGCACAGTGACTCGCCACCTCCAAGGAAGTTTCGGACTCAAGTCTTCCTCAGGCAAGTTGATGGCATCAGTCTTCTGGGACTCGAAGGGTCTTCTGCTTATCGATTACTTGCCCAGAAGGTCTACCATCACTGGTGCGTACTACTCGGATCTGATGGTCAAGCAATCAAGAAGAGGCGAGGATTGCTGACTCGTGGTGTGCTCCTCCTCCATGACAATGCGCCGGTGCACAAGAGCTGCGTGGCACAAGCCACAATCAATCAAATGGGCTTCGAACAGTTGGCTCACCCAGCCTACATTCCCGATCTGGCCTCAAGCGACTTCCACCTATTTCGCGCCTTGAAGACCGACCTTCGGGGAAGGCGCTTTGGAGACGATGAGGAACTGAAATCCGCCGTGGATGAGTGGTTCAACCTCACGCCACAAGACTTCTTCCATGCTGGAATTGGGGCACTTGAGCACCGATGGTCTAAGTGCATTGAAGTTAGGGGAGACTATATTGAAAAGTAGTGATACGTTTTTATGAAATAACGCCCGTCGTACAACAATCCGCACTAAATTCACAGATGGTCAATTATGCTCCGGTCAAAAAGCATTACAGTAAATTTATTTTTCGTTAGATCGAACAAATGAGTGTCCTCAATCAAAACATTGTTACATCAGCCAACCATCTACAATAGCAATAAGCCCATAAGTCGATTTCCACTAAGGGATCTTCCAAAAGCAGTTGCAATTTCTTAAAAAGATTCTTGTAAAATTTGATAATGACTCAATAACTTTCACGTTTGCATGCATATATCGTCGATCAATCACCAGCAGAACATAATCTGCAATAAAGTCTAATGCAAAATATAAATATTCAATCCATCTGCTGAACATTGACTTTGTATGCAAGATCCTCCTTTATGGTACATCTTTTTGCAGTAGCTTTGTGACCAGCATTCATTAACTTCAGAGTCATGAGAGGCAAAATAGTGATCATGATGCATAATAGGCCCAGTAAATGATGTTGAAACTCATAAAGGAAATTGTGGAAAAGATTGCGCGAAACCTTATCCACTTTCCGAGAATAAAAAGAAGATTTCCAGAAATTGCGACAGCACTGCAAATAGAATAGCGTCTAGGAATTAAACCACTGTAGTGATAAAAAAAATAAAGAAACCTAAATGCAGAAGTGTTTTTTAACAGAAATCAACATGCAATTTAATACTTTATTTGTACAATTAATCATGAAGAGAAAATTTTTATTGATTGGCCGTTAACTTTGATGTAGCCTATCTGCGTTTATAATCAGTTTTTGACGCTTTAGTTTCATTTCAATTACTGTGAGGGATAATTTTTAATTTCTGAATGGCTCACAGAGGTATCAGAAGGTTATATTGTACACAGCTGGAAAGGTTTCGATTTTAGGTTGCACTCTGTTGGGTCAGAGATATAGATTGTCTGAGAAACTAGCCCAGCGTTCTGAACGAAGAATTTGTCGGTGAGTTAGCTAAAGCAGACAAAGGCGTCTCAATCAACTTCATTGAAGAATTACATTGCCGTAAATGCCCGCGACAATATGTACCCACCCCCGCATCTATAGAAATGCATCAATCAATAAAATCATCTTAAATTTAACTTCTGAATTTTTGTAGGACATTTTGCATATGTTGAAAGTTTGTATCATTATCATTTACAATGTTTTACACTCTCATCAGCTGTATAAGAACATTTTTGTCATTATATATTGACCGGCTCTCATAACACTTATTAACACATTTTATAAATAAACTGTAATTGTTGTCCGTAACAGAGAAATAAAAGCCAAAGAAGAAACACAGTTCTGTAACAAAAACCTATTCTTAACATAAATATCAAGACTTTAAAAACATGCCTTCGCCAAAGTGATTTCAATGATAGTGAATGTCTTCTAATTCTAGACAATGACTAACTTGCATGATAAATTATTTACATTCCTATTTATGAAAGCATTCAATGAATTATCGCCTCTTCGTATCCGTCTTACTGCTGTTACATAGTAG